>JAAAKG020188250.1:0-34232 GCA_010014905.2 Druon quercuslanigerum | reverse complement strand
CAAATTGTCACAAAATTCGGAATCTTTATTGAAATTTAATGGTTCTTCTTTAAAATAACCGATTTCTAGTGAAAAACTTTAACATAACCTTAATTTGTTGCAATATTTTACACTTTCTTTGAAATCTACATTGAAATTTTTGGTGAAAACGATTAGCTTAACCTACAATTGTATGCAAAATTATTATATTTCTGTAATATAACGATAATATAACATGTAATATAACAAATCATGAACATAACCTAGAATTGTTCGAATATTCAGTATCTTGTTCAAATGGTGATTTTTTGTTTGAAAATACCAATTTTCATTGTAAACCGGCAACATAAACTAAAATTGTCACGAAAGTTGAATTTTTCATTCAAATTCAATGGTTACTCTTTAAAATTTATTTCTGGTGACAAACGTTAACATAACTTTAGATTGTTCAAAAATTGGACATTTTCTTTAAATTTCTATCATTATTTAAGTTGAAAACTGCTAGTTTGGCCTAAAATTGTATAAAAGACATTAAATTTGTTTTAAAATATAAGGATTTATTACTAAAAAACATACTGGCCTGCAATGTAAAATGCAGACATAACCTAAAATTGTACAAATATTCTCTATCTTGTTCAAATTATAATGATATTCGTTCAAAAACACCAACATTGAATGTAAATCGACACCGTAACCTCAAATTGTCACAAAATTCGGAATCTTTATTGAAATTTAATGGTTCTTCTTTAAAATAACCGATTTCTAGTGAAAAACATTAACATAACCTTAATTTGTTGCAATATTTTACACTTTATTTGAAATCTGCATTGAAATTTTTGGTGAAAACGATTAGCTTAACTTATAATTGTATACAAAAATATTATATTTGTTTAATATAGCGATTTTTTACGAAAAAATCGGTGCAGATCATCAACATAACCTAGAATTGTTAAAATATTCAATATCTTGTTGAAATGGTGATTTATTGTTTGAAAATACCAATTTTTATTGTAAACCGGCAACATAAACTAAACTTGTCACGAAAGTTGGAATTATCATTCCAATTCAATGGTTTTTATTTAAAATTTATTTCTGGTGAAAAAAGTTAACATAACCTCAAAGCGCTCGAAAATTGGACCTTTTTATTTTAATTTCTATCGATATTTTTGTTAAAAACTGCTAGTTTAACTTAAAATTGTACAAAAAACATTAAATTTGTTTTAAAATCTAAGGATTTATTGCTAAAAAACATACTGATCTTTAATGAAAAATGCAGACATAACCTAAAATTGTTGAATATCCTATATCATGTTCAAATTATAATGATATTTGTTCAAAAATACCAATTTTTAATGTAAAC
Organism: Druon quercuslanigerum; assembly: GCA_010014905.2. Lineage (NCBI taxonomy): Eukaryota > Metazoa > Arthropoda > Insecta > Hymenoptera > Cynipidae > Druon > Druon quercuslanigerum. Next base: position 32,893 of record JAAAKG020188250.1, on the reverse strand, counting down.
CGACACCGTAACCTCAAATTGCCACAAAATTCGAAATCTTTATTGAAAAATGTTTTTTGTTTTAAATAACCAATTTCTAGTGAAAAACCTACAATTGTATACAAAAAGATTATTTTTTTGTAATATAACGATTTTTTACCAAATCATCAACATAACCTAGAATTGTTGAAATATACAATATCTTATTCAAATAGTGATTTTTTGTTTTAAAATACCAATTTTCATTGTAAACCGGAAACATAAACTAAACTTGTCACGAAAGTTGGAATTTTCATTCCAATTCAATGGTTTTTGTTTAAAATTTATTTCTGGTGAAAAACGTTAACATAACCTCAAATTGCTCGAAAATTGGACCTTTTTATTTAAATTTCTATCGATATTTTTGTTAAAAACTGCTCGTTTCACTTAAAATTGTACAAAAAACATTACATTTGTTTTAAAATCTAAGGATTTATTGCTAAAAAACATACTGATCTTTAATGTAACATGCAGACATAACCTAAAATTGTTGAATATTCTGTATCTTGTTCAAATTATGATGATATGAAAACCGTTAACATAACCTTACATTTTTGCAATATTGTACATTTGCTTTTAAATCTACATCGATATTTTTTGGGTGAAAACGATTAGCTTAACCTACAATTGTATACAAAAATATTATATTTTTTTAATTCAAAGATTTTTTACCAAATCATCAACATAACCTGGAGTTTTAAAATATTCAATATCTTGTTCGAATAGTGATTTTTTCTTTGAAAATACTAATTTTCTTTGTAAACCGGCTACATAAACAAAAATTGTCAAGAAAGTTGGAATTTTCTTTAAAATTCAATTATTTGTATTTAAAATCTAATCTAAATTAGATATTTTCTTTAAATTTCTATCGATATTTTTGTTGAAAACTTCTACTTTAACCTAGAATTGTACAAAAAAAATTACATTTGTATTAAAATCTAAGGATTTATTACTAAAAAACATACTGGTTTTTGATGTAAAATGCAGACATAACCTAAAATTGTTGAATATTCAAATTATAATGATTTTTGTTCGAAAATATAAATTTTTTTTGTAAACCGGCAACATAACCTAAAATTTTTATCGATATTTTTATTGACAACTGCTAGTTTAACCTAAAATTGTACAAAAACATTAACAATTTTTTAATCTAATGATTTTTGACTAAAAAAAAATAAGTATCTTTGATGTAAAACTCCAACATAACCCAAAAATTTTACAAAATGTTTAATCATCTTCAAACTCTAATTTTTTATAATAATATAATAATAATATAATTTTTATATTAATTCGGTCAATTTTTCTATTATCTAATGAAATTCACCAATTTTCTTTTTTTTTAGTTATATTTATTAGAACTGATTTAAAATAACTAAAAATATAATTGACTAAAAATAAAAAAAAACTGATTGAATGCAATTAAGATAAAAAAATCTTTTTATTTCAGTTTTGCTCTTTTAGAAACTTCTGTCTTAATTTTACGAAACATTTTCGGAAGTTTCATGATGTTACATGTAACATAAAATTACACAACTTTTTTCGTAATTTGAGCTAAATTTACGAAGATTTCGATACCGTTTCGTAATTTTATGCAAAATTTCGGAAAATAAAGTTAAAAATTTCATCGATTTCAGATGGGGTTACGTGAAAGTATCGGAAATCTCAGATTATTTCTAACAGGATATAGCTTGATTGGAAGAACAGGAATAACGTTGCGAGTATATTTTTGAGACTCAATCCAACATCATTCTTGCATCATCTGCATCGTGCATTCGATGATGACTGTCGAACCCATATAGAAAGTTTTTCTTCAATTTAAATTATTAATTCACGAAAATGTGCAAATTTATTTAAAAAATAGGCTTTTTAACAAGTTTGAATTAATTCACGAGAATGAAAAAAAAGTCTTAAAATTTTTGGGATTTGAACTGATTTTTTTATCTTAAAAATAAATTTTAAGAGAAAATTGACACAGATTTCAAAACATTAATAATTATTTCTTACAATTTTCAAAAATATTATGGATTATGTTAATGCAAAATTTTTTAATTAGCAAAATTAAAAAGTTTCCCAAAAAATTTGACCAAGTTTAAAAGACATTTAGATGTTTAAAAGGATTCAAAATTAATTTATAACTTAAAATCATTTCAAGAAAGTTAAAAATAAGGTACATTTTTTAATATTTTGAAATCAAAATTCTGAAAGGTTTCACAATGATAAAAAAATTAATAATATTGTTGTCGAAAATTTAAACTAATTCCTTATTTTAGTTTAAAAAGTTTTAGAGGAAATTCGAGCCGACTGAAAAATCTCGAAAAATAAAATTCGCCACAATCCCAAATAATAAAATTCTCAAATTGGCAAAAATTCCCAAATTTAAACATTTAATTGTTTTATAATTGCTATTTATTTATTAAAAATACAATAATAAAGTACTTTCACCAATACATTTTTTTTAAGATTCATAAAATAATTTTTTGAATTTAAAATAACGATAGTTGTAAAATATCTATTTCTGGAAGAACATTTTTTTAAATTATCTTAATTTCGACTTTAAACAATAATTTTAGAAACTTTAATTTTGGTAATATTATAAACTATCGGAAATTTTATTTAGTCGGCAATTTTCCACTCAGGTAATATTATAAACATTAATATATGAAAATATTATTATAAGGAAAAATAAATTGTTTAAACAATTATTTTTCTTAAATTCCAATAATTATGAACTCACTCTAAGTGAAAAGTAGACCAAAAGCATTAAAAGGCATTAAAAGTACGTTGTTATGATAAAAATACATGATTATTATATTTTTAATAAAATAAATAATATTTAGACGACGAAATTTGTATAGTTTAAGTTCGGGAATTTTCTAGTTTAGATATGTTACAATTCTACATTTTTTCTGAAGGGAATTTAAAAGTTTCGTAACATTATGAATTTTCAGGAATTTTATTATCCTGGAATTTTCCAACTCAGGAATTTCATTATTCAGGATTTCTATTTTTCAGGAATTTTCCCAATCGGAAATTTAATTACAAATTCAGTAAGTTTTTTAAGTTGGGAATTTTATTATTTGGATATTTTTCAATTCAGGAATTTCATGATTTTGGAATTTTATCATTCGAAAATTTCATGATTTGGAAATTTTATTGTTCGAGAATTTCCCAATTGAGGAATTTTATTACATATTCGGTACATTTTTTAAATAGGGAATTTTATTTTTTGGAAAATTTTCTAATAATAAGATTCCTAACTCATGAAATTCCCAAAAAATAAAATTCCCGAATTAAAAAATTTACCGAAGATGTAATCGGAAAATTTTCTAATAAAAAAATTCCCAAATCATGAAATTCCCAAATAATAAAATTCCTGAATTAAAAAACTTGCCGAATATGTAATAAAATTTCTGAATTTATAATATTACCAATTTGAAAAATTCCCGAATAGTAAAATTCTAAAATCATGAAATTCCTGAATTGGAAAAATCACAAAAAATAAAATTACCTAATTAAACAATTTACCGAATATGTAACAAAATTCTTCAACTGGAAAAATCTCGAAAAATAAAATTCACCACACTCCCCAATAATAAAATTCCCGAATAATAAAATTCCCGACAGAAAATTGTCCCATTATAAAATATAATATAATATTGTTTTATAAAGATTATGTATTCATAAAAATACAATAATTAAGTATTTTTACCAATTTTTTTAATTTTTAAAGTTCATAATTTTTTTTTATTTAAAATAACAATAGTTGGAAAATATCTATTTCTTGTAGAACATTTTTTAAAATTATCTTAATTTCGAAATCAAACAATAATTTTAGAAACTTTAAACTTTAAAAATAATTTTTCTTGTAAAAATATTTGATTATTGCATTTTTAATCAGTTGATAATATTTAAAAAAAGTGTTTTAATTATTTAAATTCGGAATTTTTATAATTCGATATTTTTTTGCAGGGTAATTTCAATTTTTGTAACACTATAAACTATCGGGAATTTTATTTAGTATTATTATAAGGAATAATAAATTGTTTGAACAATTATTTCTCCTAAATTTCAATAATTCTGAACTCAATCTAAGTGAAAAGAAGACCAAAAGTTGAAAATTTTAGAGAAAATAGTAATTTTTTTACATTTTCCAGAAAAAGATTATTATAAATAATGGTCCATAGCTTAAACAATTATCTTTTCTAAATTGCATTAATTGTAACTTTACTCTAATTACAAAATTAACCAAAAGTAAATAAAAGGTGGAAAATATTAGAAAATAATGTCAACTTTCTATTATAATCCTTTAAAAATATTATTATTAATAATAATAAATTGGTCCAACAATTATTTCTGTTTACTTTTATTAACTATTACCTCACTCTAAATCAAAAGTAGACCAAAAGCTGATAATTACAAAAAAAGTGTAACTTTCTGTAACTTTTCAAGCAGCATATTATTATAAATAATAATAATTTGTTTAAACAATTATTTTTTCCGAATAATAATAATTATTACTGCGCTATCGTAGAAAAATTGACCAAAAGTAAAAAATTCTAGAAAATATTCCGACTTTCGAACATTATTGCATTGAAATATTATTATTGGTGATAATAAATTGTTTAAACTATTATTTTAGTTAACTTAAACAATTCTTTGCTTCACTTTTTTTGAAAAGGGGACAAAAAGTTCAAAATTTCACACAAAAACGGAACTATCTAAATTTGATCAAGAGAAACATAGTTCTAAACAATAACAAATTAATTAAGAAAAGTTTAGATAATTCACAATTTTTTTAAATTTGTTTATAAAAATATTTATTATCAGTAATAATAAATTGTTTAAATAATTTTTTCTGTAAAATTTCGTTAATTATGACCTCACTCTGGGTGAAAAGTAGGCAAAAAGTTGAAAATTTCAGAAAACGCTCTAACTGTCAAACATTTCTTAAGCAGAATAGTATTATAAATGGTAATTTTTTGTTTAAACAATTATCCTTGCTAAATTTAAATAATTATGATTTTACTCTAATAGAAAAATGGACAAAAAGTAGAACGAAAGTGGAAAATTATATAAAAAATTGCAACTTTCTAGCATTATTCTATGAAAATATTATTATAATTAATAATAAATATTTTAAACAATTATTTCTGTTACAAATAATTAATTATTACCTCGCTCTAACGGGAATGTAAAAATAGTTTGAAAATTTTTAAGAAAACTGCGACTTTTTAATTTTTATCTGCTAGGAAAGTGCTAAAAAATAATAAATTGTTTAAACAAAAATTAAAATTAAAGAAATTTAAATAAAATTAAAATCTAATTTAAAATCATATTTATCGTCTAATAATAAAATTATTGTGCAGAATTCCTGAAAATAAAATCAAGAATCCAACTACAAAATTTTGAGAACCACCATAAAATGTTCCTATTGAAATCTGAAAAAAAAAGAGAAACGGCGTATTTTGCTTTCCTCTTTTTTATTTTTGTCCATGGAGGAAAATTATTTCCTTTTCTTTTTTAGGAGAAAATAGTGTTTTTCTATATTTTTTTCACATTTAAATAGGAACTTTTTTTGGTGTTGGTCCAAATTTGTTAGTTGGATTCTTGATTTTATTTTCAGAAACTCTGCACGTTGTTTAAACAATTTATATAAACATATAATTATCAGAAGTAAACACAATTTGTATAAAAAAACTCAAACAAAATTATTATCAACACCAAAAACTCATAAAACCAAATTTTTTACTTATGGGGTTTTTGGGGCCATATATAACCTACTCATGTGGATGATATTTTAAATATAATTATTTATTTCAATTCTACAGAAAATTTTAAAGAGGAATGTTATATTTCAACAAGATTCACCTGATATTTACGATTCGGAATAAAATTAACAAAAAAGTATTTTTTCTTATGAGAAATACGTGTTACAAATACTATGATAAAATATAAAAAAGGTATATTTGTAATGTTTAAAGCTTTTTAAATTAATTTCTAAATTTAAGAAAATCTATAATTAAAAACAAATTTTACCCATAAATATATATTCTTTTCAATTATTGTTATTTTAAATTCAAACAATAATTAAAGAAACTTTAGGCATTAAAAATATGTTGGTATGATAAAAATAAAAGATTATTGCATTTTTAATAAATTAATATATAATATTTAGACAAAAAATTTGTATAGTTTAAGTTCGGGAATGTTTTCATTAAATATCTTACAATTTGACATTTTTCTGAAGGGAATTTTAAAATTTCGTATTATTATAAATTTTCAGGAATTTTGTTATCCTGGAATTTTCCAAATCAGGAATTTTATCATTTAGGAATTGTATAATTTGGGAATTCTATTTTTTAGGAATTTGCCCAATCGGGAATTTAATTACATATTTGGCAAATTTGTCAATTCGGGAATTTTATTTTTCAGGAATTTTATTTTTTGGGAATTTTATAATTTAGGAATTTTCCAATTCAGACATTTTTTATTCGGATTTTATGATTTGGAAATTTTATTATTCGAGAATTTTCAAATTAAGGACTTTTATTACATCTTTGGAAAATTTTTTAATCAGGGAATTTTCCAATTCAGGAATTTCATAATTTGGGAGATTTATATTTCGGAACTTTCATAATTTAGGAATCTTATTATTCAGGAATTTTTCAATGCGCCCATATTATAAAAATTGTAAGGAATTTTATTATCCTGCCATTTTGCAAATCAGGAATTTTATTATTCAAGAATTTTCCATTCGGATATTTTATTACATATTTCGGAAATTTGTCAATTCCGGAATGTTTTTTACGGGAATTTAATTTTGTAGGAATTTTACAATTGAGGAATTTTTCAATTCAGAAATTTTTTATTCGCATTTTATTATTTGGGAATCTTATTATTAGAGAATTTTTAAATGCAGAAATTTAATTACATTTTTGGTAAATTTTTTAATCAGGGAACTTTCCAATTCTGAAATTTCATGATTTAGTAATCTTATTACTCAGGAATTTTTAAACTCGTCATTATTTTAAATTGTTAGGAATTTTATTATCCTGGAATTTTGCAAATCAGGATTTTATTGTTCAAGAATTTTCCATTTGGATATTTTATTACATATTTGGAAAATATGTCAATTCGGGAATGTTTTTTGCGGGAATTTAATTTTTTAGGAATTTTTCAATTGAGGAATTTTCCAATTCAGGAATTTTTAATCGGATTTTATGATTTGGGAATCTTATTATTAGAGAATTTTTAAATGCAGAAATTTGATTACATCTTTGGTAAATTTTTTAGTCAGGGAATTTTCCAATTCTGAAATTTCATGATTTAGTAATCTTATTACTCAGGAATTTTAAAACTCGTCATTATTTTAAATTGTTAGGAATTTTATTATCCTGGAATTTTGCAAATCAGGATTTTATTGTTCAAGAATTTTCCATTTGGATATTTTATTACATATTTGGAAAATATGTCAATTCGGGAATGTTTTTTGCGGGAATTTAATTTTTTAGGAATTTTTCAATTGAGGAATTTTCCAATTCAGGAATTTTTAATCGGATTTTATGATTTGGGAATCTTATTATTAGAGAATTTTTAAATGCAGAAATTTGATTACATCTTTGGTAAATTTTTTAATCAAGGAATTTTCCAATTCTGAAATTTTATAATTTTTTAATTTTATAATTCGGGAATTTCATGATTTAGGAATCTTATTATTCAGGAATTTTAACATTCGCCCATAGTATAAAAATTTTTAGGAATTTTATTATCCTGGAATTTTGCAAATCAGGAATTTTATTTTTCGGGAATTTTCCATTTGGATATTTTATTACATATTTGGCCAATTTTAATATTCGGGAATTTGATTTTTTGGGAATCTTCCACTTCAGAAAGTTTATGATTTGGAAATTTTATTATTCGGGAATTTTCTATTTCGATTTTTTATGATTTGGGGAATTTTATTATTAGGAAATTTCATGATTTGGGAATTTGATTTTTCTGGCATTTCTTAATTTAGGAATTTAATGATCGGAAATTTTTAAATTCGATAATATTATAAATTGTCAGGAATTTTATAATCCTGGAACTTTTCAAATCAGAAATTTTATTATTCAGGCATTTTATGATTTTAAAATGTTATTATTCGGAAGTTTTCCCATTCGGGAATTTTATTACAAATTTGGAAAATTTGTTAAATCTGGAATTTTCCATTTTAGGAGTTTTATCTTTCGGAATTTTATTATTTGGGGATTTTATTATTAGAGAATTTACCAATTAGGAAATTTTATTACAAATTCGGTAAATTTTTTAATCCGGGAATTTTTTTCTTTGGGAATTTTATGATTTGGGAATTTAATTATTCATAAATTTCATGATTTGGGAATTTTACTATTAGAGAATTTTTCAATTCATAAATTTTATTGCATATTCGGTAAATTTTTTAATTCGCAAATTTTATTAGTTGGGAATTTCATGATTGGGGAATTTAATTATTCGGGAATTTTATGATTTGGGAATTTTATCATAAGAGAATTTTCCAATTCATAAATTTCATTGCATATACGGTAATTTTTTAATTAGGGAATTTTCTGAATCAGGAATTTCATGATTTGGGAATTTTATTATTTGGAAATTTCATAATTTAGGCATCTTATTATTCAGGAATTGTTAATTTTAGCGATATTTAAAATGGTTAGGAATTTTATTATCCTGGAATTTTCCAAATCAGGAATTTTATTATTCAGGAATTTTATGTCTTGAAAATATTATTATTCGGAAATTTTCCCATTCGGATATTTTATTACATATTTCGCAAATTTGGCAATTCGGAAATATTATTTTTCGGGAATTTTCCATTCAAGGAATTTCATGATTTGGGAATTTTATTATTCGGGAATTTTCTAATTCAGAATTTTATGATTTAGGGGTTCAATTATTCGAGAATTTACAATTTAGAAATATTTATGCATATTCGGTACATTTTTTAATTCGGGAATTTTCCAATTCAGAAATTTGATGATTTTGGAATTTTATTATTTAGGAATTTTCTTATTTAAAATTTTCCATTTCAGAAATTTTCCAATTCAGAAATTTGATTACATATTTAGTAAATGTTTTAATTCAGGAATTTCAAGATTTGAGAATTTTATTTTTCAGGAATTTCAAGATTAGGGTATTTTATTTTTCATGAATTTCATGATTTAAGAATTTTATTATCCATGAATTTTGAAATTCAGGAATTTTGTTACATTTTCGGAAATTTTTAGTATATATCAGACACAATTTGTATTAAAAAACCGCAAAGAAAAATCATACTTATCACCAAAAGCTCACAAAACCCAATTTTTCATCTATGGAGTTATTTCGGGCCCTATAAAACCGACTTATGGGGTTGATATTGAACAAATAATTATTCCTTTATATTCTATAGCTAATTTAAAAACAAAAAAATTTAAATTTCAACTTGATTCACCAAAAATTGACGATTCTGAATAAGATTAGTAACTCCTTTTTTTTATGGGAAATACGTGTTAAACTTCATGGGACTCGCCGAAGTTTTAAATCTTTTTTTTAAAACGCATTTAATTTTTTTCTGTGGCATCAGAAAAAAAGAGCGAAATATGCATGACAATTCGAGAGAAAAAAATGTTGGACTATCCTAAACCTGAGGAGCACCCTTATACAGGTGAGTAGGAAAGAGAGGTCAGATTTGGCTAAAATCTGGTGAAAAATGCAGGGGGGTCCTCCAAAGTCCATTGCTCAGAGCAAACACGACCGTTGACTCAATTCGGGTAGCAACGTCATTTTCTGCCTTTACAAAAATAGATTAAGTTTCACTGAAAATGACTTTCCGATTTCCATGCCAAGCTCAATGAGCAGAAGTAGGGGTTGTGGAAAAAACCCAGGTATACGGAGAGATTTTATCTTGCAGGTGCAGGTCACCGACCTACTGAAAGGAAAATCGGGACTTTGAATCTTTTGTATGCAAGTCATTTTTCACCCAATGAATAGGCATTTATGGCTGAAAATCAAAATCTCGACAACATTACAGGGATCAACGCGCGAAAAGAGCTCTAAAAAGGGAAAATAGGGTAACTTTTATTCTCGAAAAAGGGGACAAATTATACATTTATATTTACATTTTAAAACAAAAATAAATCGGCAATTTTTAAGGATGATGATTTCTTTTTCTAAAGATTTTTTTTTCTTCTAAATTAATTTAAATAAAATATTTTAAGATATTTCAAATTATTTCGCAAAATTTTGGAAAAGAATGTAGAACATTTTAGAGCAAACTTTTTGAATTTTGCCAAATTAACCAAATTTGAGAAAAATCCAAAAGATTCTTTTTTTCTAAACTAATTTTTAAAAAAATATTTTAAAATATTTCAGATAATTTCCCAAATTCTTGGAAAAGAATTTAGCAGATTGTGAACCAAAATTTTTCAGTTTTGCAAGATTCCAAATTTTTAGAACTAATTCAGAAATGTTCAAGAGGTTTTTAAAATTTTTGAAAGAAAAAAAATAATTCTTCATATAAAAAAATTTAAAACATTTAAAACAAAATGTAGATTAAAAAAAAATCTTAATCAAAATTTAAAACTTTTTAAGGATTTTGAAGGTTTTACGATTCTCATCATGATGATGAGGTATTGTTTTTATTTTTCTAAAGATTCTTTTTTTTAAATAATTTAAAAAAAGTATTTAAAAATATATAAAATTATTTCTTAAAATATCGGATTCTTAGAAGTTTTGAAAGGAAACAAAAATGAATTTATTCAAATAAAATGTAGATGTTTGAAGATTTTGAAATAAAATTCTTAAACTTTTTAAGGATTTTGAAAGATTTACAGTAATAATTTTTTTCTAAAGATTCTTTTTTTCTACATTAATTTAAATAAATTACATTAAGATAATTCAAGTGATTTCTTAAGATTTCGAAGATTTTAAGTTAAACTTTTTCAATTTTGCAAAATTACCAAAATTGTAGATAAAATTTCTAAAAAGTTTGAAAGATTTTAAGAAGTTTTGAAAGGATGTAAAAAATATTTTATTCGAAATAAAGTGCAGATATTTTAAGATTTTGAAACAAACTGTTGACACTTTTTAGTAGTTTTTTTTAACATTTTGAAGATTTTAGGATAATGTTTTTTTATTCTTTTTTTTCTAAATAAATTTTAAAAATTATAAAAAATATTTTAGATCATTTCCCAAATTTCCTTTTTTTTTAAATAATTAGAAGGAGATATTTAAAAAGATATCAAATGATTTCCTAAAATGTCGGAAAATAATTTAGAAGATTATAAGTAAATTTTTAGAAAAATTCGAAAAAGTTTAAGATATTCTTAGAAGTTTTGAAAAGAAACGAACAAAATTTTATTCAAAGCAAAATGTAGATGTTTGAAGATTTTAAAATAAAATTCTTAAAATTTTTAAGGATTTTTAAAGTTTTAAGGTAATGATTTTTTCTAAAGATTCTTTTTTTTTTCTTTTTTTCTAAATTAAATTAAATAAAATACATCAAGATATTTTAAATGATTTTGTAAAATTTCGGAAAAAACTATAGAAGATTTTTAATCAAACTTTTTCAATTTTGCAAAATTATCAAAATTGTAGATAAAACTTCTAAAAAGTTGAAAAGATTTTAACAAGTTTTGAAAGGATGCAAAAAATATTTTATTCAAAATAAAGTTTAGATTTTTGAAGATTTTGGAAGAAAATGTTGAAATTTTTTAAAGACTTTTTACCATTTTGAAGATTTTAGGATAATAATTTTTTTCTAAATAAATTTTTAAAAAATATTTAAAAGTTTTTCAGATCATTTCCCAAAAGTTTCAGAAAAGAGTTTAGTAGATTGCAAAGAAAAAAAATTGATAGTTTTGCAAGATTACAAAATTTTCGAACTATTTCGGAAATTTTTAAGAGGTTTTAAAAAGTGTTGAAAGATTCAAAAATAATTTTTAATTTTAAAAACTTTGAATAGGTAAAAAATAAGATATAGATTTTTAAAAATTTATAAATAAAATTTTTTAACTTTTTAAGGGTTTTTAAGGTCCTAACGATCATTATTTTTGTATTCTCATCATAATGTTTTTTAATTATTCTAAAGATTATTTTCTTTAAATAATTTAAAGAAAATATTTAAAAATATATAAAATGATTTCCTAAAATGTCGGAAAAGAATGTAGAAGATTTTAAAGGACAATTGATAATTTTGCAAAATACGAATATTTTAGGGAAATTCGAAAAATTTAAGGATATTTCAAGAAGTTTTGAAATGATGTAAAAAAGGTTTTATCCAAAATAAGGTGTAGGTTTTTAAAGATTTTGAAATAAACTGTTGACACTTTTTAGGGATTTTCAAGCGTTTTGAAGATTTTAGGATGTTTTTTTAATTATTTTTTTCGAAACTAATTTACAAAAAAAATAATCAAAAACATTTCAGAGATTTTTTTTAGTTTTTCCAGATTACAAAATTTTAAAACTGTTTCGGAAATTTTTAAGAGGTTTTAAACAATTTCTAAACATACAAAAATAATTTTTAATTGTAAACAATTTGAACAAGTTTAAAACAAAATGTAGATCTTTTAAATTTTCTAAATAAAATATATCAAATTTGTTTCTAAAGATTCTTTTTTTTTCTAAATTAATTTAAATATGATACATTAAGATATTTTAAATGATTTCTTTAAATTTCGAAGTAGAATTTAGAAGATTTTAAATTAAACTTTTTAAATTTTAAAAAATTACCAAAATTTTAGATAAATTCGAACAAGTTGAGGAGATTTTAAGAAGTTTTAAAATGATAAAATAAGGAGTTGATTTTTTTAAGATTAAAAAAAAAAATTGTTGACACTTTTTAGGGATTTGTAAGCAGTTTGAATATTTTAGGATAATGTTTTTTTTTCTTTTTTTATTAATTAATTTTTGTTAAAATATTAACAAATATTTCAGATTATTTAACAAATTTTCGAAAAAGAGTTTAGTAGATTGTGAAAAAAATTTCAGCTTTTCAAGATTACAAAATTTTAGATCAAATTCGGACATTTTTAGGATGTTTTAAAAAGTTTTTACAGATACAAAAAGATTTTTTGATTTAAAAAAATTTGAACGGGCTTAGAACAAAATGTAGCTATTATAAATTTTCTATATAAAATTTTTAAACTTTTTAAGGGGTTTGAAGGTCTTACGATCATTATTTTTGCATTCTCATCATAATGATTTTTTTCATTTTTCTAAAGATTAAAAAATTTTAGAATAATTCGAAAAAGTTGAGGAGGTTTTAAGAAGTTTTTAAATTATACAAAAACTATTTTATTCAAAATAAAGTGTAGATTTTTTAAGATTTTGAAATAAACTTTTGACACGTTTTAGGGATTTTCAAGCATTTTGATGATTTTAAAATAATGTTTTTTTAATTATTTTTTTTCTAAATTAATTTTAAAAAAATATTCAAAAATATTTCAGATGATTTTACAAATTTTCGGAAAAGAGTTTAGTAGATTGTACAAATGTTTTGTTCAGTTTTGCAAAATTACACAATTTTAGAATCAAATTCGACAATTTTTAAGAGGTTTAAAAATTTTTTGAAACATAAAAATAATTTTTATTTAAAAAAATTTTAATAAGTTCCAGGCAAAACCTAAATTTTTTAACATCTCTAAATATAAAATTTTAAGTTTTGAAGGTCCAACGTTCATTATTTTTGCATTCTCATCATAATGATGGGATACTGTTTTTATTTTTCTAAAGATTCTTTTTTTTAATAATTCGAAGAAAATATTTAAAAAGATATTGAATAATTTCCTAAAATGTCGAAAAAGGATTAGGAAAATTTTCAAGAAAAAATTTTTAATTTTGCGGATCAGAAAATTTTATAAAAATTCGTAAAAGTTGAGAAGATTGTAAGATTGCAAATTTTTAGAAAAAATTCGGAAATGTTCAAGAGATTTAAAACATTTTTGAAAGACACAAAAATAATTCTTTATTTCAAAAAATTTAAACGAATTCAAAACAAATATATATTTTTAAAAAATTTGAAATAAAAATTTAAAACTTTTTAAGGTTTTTGAAGGTCTTACGATAATTATTTTTACATTTTCATCATAATGATGGGGTACTGTTTTTATTTTTTTTTAAATTCTTTTCTTTAAATAATTCGAAGAAAATATTTAAAAATGTATCAAATGATTTCCTAAAATGTCGGAAAAGAATGTGGAAGATTTTCAAGGAAAATTGTTAATTTAACAAGATTAGAAAATTTTAGAAAAATTCTAAAAAGTTGAAGATGTTCTTAGAAGTTTTGAAAAGAAACAAAAAAAAATTTATTCAAAGCAAAATGTAAATGTTTGAAGATTTTAAAATAAAATTCCTAAACTTTTTGAGGATTTTGTAATTTTTACAGTAATAATTTTTTTCTAAAGATTCTTTTTTTCTAAATTAATTTAAATATAATACATTAAGATATTTTAAATGATTTCTTTAAATTTCGAAGTAGAATTTAGAAAATTTTAAATTAAACTATTTCAATTTTGCAAAATTACCAAACTTTTAGAAAAATTTGCAAAAAGTTGAGGAGGTTTTAAGAAGTTTTATAATGATGCAGAAATTATTTTACTTAAAATAAAGAGTTAATTTGTTAAGATTTAAAAAAAAATTGTTGACACTTTTTAGTTTTTAACTTTTTAACTTTTTTTTACTTTTTAGGGATTTTTTAGCAGTTTGAAGATTTTAGGATAATGTTTTTTTTCTTTTTTTATCAATTGATTAAAAAAATATAGTAAAAAATATTTCAGATAATTTAACAAATTTTCGGAAATTTTAAATAATATAACAGGTTCAAAATAAAATGCAAATTTTTTTTAAATTTCTTAACATAATTTTTACACTTTTTAAGGGTTTTGAAGGTTTTACGATAATTATTTTTGCATTCTAATCATAATGATGAGGTATTGTTTTTAAAGAAAATATTTCAGAAGATATCAAATGATTTCCCACAATTTCTAAACTGTTGACACTTTTGAGGTATTTTTAAGCATTTTGAAGATTTTAGGATAATGTTTTTTTTTATTCCTTTTTTCTAAATTAATTAAAAAAATGTATTTCAGATGATTTCCCACATTGAAGAAAAAATTTCAGTTTTGCAAGATTGCAAAATTTTAGATCAAATTCAAAAATTTTGAAGAGGTTTTAAAAATAATTTTTAATTAAAAAAAAAGTTTAACAGATTCAAAATGTTTTTATTTTTCTAAAGATCCTTTTTTTAAAATAATTTGAAAAAAATATTTGAAAAGATATCAAATGATTTCCTTAAAAGATTTTAAGAAATTTTGAAAGGATGTCAAAATTATTTTATTCAAAATAAAGTGTAGATTTTTGAAGATTTGGAAATAAAATGTTGATACTTTTTCGGGAATCTTAAGGATGGTAAATATTTTAGGATAATGTCTTTTTCTTAAAATTCTTTTTGTTCTAAATTAATTAAAAAAAATAATTTAAAATATTTCAGATCATTTCCCAAATTTTGGGAAAAGAGTTTAGTAGACGGTAAAGAAAAAATTTTCAGTTTTGCAAGAATACAAAATTTTAGAACGTATTCGGAAAATGTTAAGATGTTTTAAAAAGTTTTAAAAGATACACAAATAATTATTCATTATAAACAATTTAAACAAGTTTAAAACCAAATTTAGATTTTTTTTAAATTTCTGAATAAAATTTTAAAACTTTTTACGGGGTTTGAGGTTTTTACGATCATCATTTTTGCATTCTCATCATGATGATGAGATATTGTTTTTATTTTTCTAAAGATTATTTTTTTTTAATTATTTGAAGAAAATATTTAAAAAGATATCAAATAATTTCCTAAAATTTCGGAAAAGAATATAGAAGATTTTAAAAAAAAATTTTAGAAATATTCGAAAAAGTTTAAGATAATATTAGAATTTCTGAAAGGAAACAAAAATAATTTTATTCAAAGCAAAATGTAGATGTTTAAAGATTTTGAAATAAAATTCTTAAACATTTTAAGGCTTTTAATAATGATTTAGTAATGATTTTTTTCTAAAGATTCTTTTTTTTCTAAATTAATTTAAATAAAATGCATTAAGATATTTCAAACGATTTTGAAAAATTTCGGAAAAGAATGTAGAATATTTTACAGCAAACTTTTTCAATTTTTCAAAATTACTAAAATAACATGTTGAAACTTTTTAGGGATTCTTAAGGGTTTTGAGACTTTGAGGATATTTTTGTCTTAATTATTCTTAAAAAATATTTTAAAATATTTAAAAAGATTTCAAATGATTTCCCACAATTTCGGAAAAGAATTTAGTAGATTGTGAAGCAAAATTTTTCAGTTTTTCAAGATAACCAAAATTTTATACAGATTGAGAAATGCTTAAGAGGTTTTACGAAGTTTTAAATAGATAAAAAATAATTTTGAAGTTAAGAAACATTAAACAAGTTCAAAACAAAATTTAGATTTTTTAAGATTTTAACATTAAATTTTGAAACTTTTTAAGGGGCTCGAAGGTTTTACGATAATTATTTTTACATTCTCATCATAATGAGATTTCTAAAGATTCTTTTTCATTAATTTGAAGAAAAAATACAAAAAGATTTCAAATGATTTTCTCAATGTCGAAAAAGGATTTAGAAAATAATTTTATTCAAAATAAAGTTTAGATTTTTGAAGGTTCTAGGATAATGTTTTGTTCTTAAAATTCTGTTTTTTTCTAAATTATTTAAAAGAAAATATTTAAAAATACTTCAAAAAATTTCAAATGATTTCCCACAACAAAAGCAACATTTTTCAGTTTCGCAGGATACAAAATTACAAATGTCTTACATTCCCATCATAATGATGAGGTATTGTATTTATTTTCCTGAAGATTCTTTTTTTTTTGAAATAATATAAAGAAAATATTTTTTAAAAATATCAAATGATTTCATAAAATGTTCAAAAAAAGGTAGCTCATTTTAAAGGAAAATTTTTCCCTTTTGCAAGATTACAAAATTTTATAGTTGTGACATGATACAAAAATAATTTTATTTAAAACAAAATGTGGATTTTTGAAAATTTTCAAATAAAATTTTGAAACATTTTAAGGATTTTGAAGGTTTTAGAATAACGATTTTTTTCTGAAGATTCTTTTTTTTCTAACTAATTTTGAAGACAATATTTTAAAATGTTTAAAAGCTTTTTAAATGATTTCCTAAAATTTCGGAAAAGAATGTAGAAGGTTTTAAAGAAAAATTGTTTATTTTCTAATAGATTAAAACATTTTAGAAAAAAATAAAAGAAGTTTAAGGCCTTTTAAGAAGTTTTAAAAAGATAAAAAAATAATTTTATTCAAAACAAAATGTAGATTTTTAAGATTTCGATCAACAAACTTCTGAGCTTTTAAAAATTTAAAAATGTTTCAATATAATAAAAAAATTGGCTTAGAAATCCTCAAAGCATTTTAAATGATTTTTTATTTTACATTCTTTATTTTACGAGAATATATAAAAATATTTCATAACATTGCAAAAGACTTCTACAAAATTATAAAATACATAAATAAAATCCTTTAAATATTCCTGATATTTTTTGTTTGAAAATTAATTTATTTGGTTAAAAATGAATTTCTTTGTTAAAAATTCTTTTGGTTGAATTTAAATATTTTTTATTTAAATTTTATTTTCCTAACTGAAAGTTTAAATATTTGGTTGAAAATTAATGTCTTTTGTTGAAAATTCGTCGTTTTTGTTGGAAAATAAATTTGTTTTTATTAAAAATGCAAAAAATCTTGTTTTTGAAATAAGAAATATTAAACTTCTTGGTAAAAAATCATGTTTTTAGGTTGAAAATTCAACTTCATTTTTTCGGTCGAAACTTTTGTTTTTATTTTCGACTAAGAAATACATTTTTAACTAAAAACTGAATTATTTTGTATATCCATTTTTGGATAAAAATAGATATTTTAGTTTAAAAATTCTACCTTTGTTCAAGAATTCTTAGAAAAGAAACAAATACATAAACTAAAAATTAATCAAACAAAATTTGGTACATCATCGCATTCCTATTAATTAAATATGTATAAGTTTTGTTGAAAATTCGTAATCTTAGTTTGGGAATTTATGAATTGACTTTTGTCTTGCTTTATAAACAAATTTTTTAAATTAAAAATTCATCTGTTTTTGTAGAAATTTGACCTATTTTGTTTAAAAACATAACTGTCTAATTAAAAATTAAATTCTGGTTAAAAATTAACTGTTTCTTGAAAATTGATAATTTTACCTAAAGTGCTTCTTTTTTGGTATAAAATTATTTTCTTGAATCAAAAATGAAGTGTTTTGTTAAAAAATTGCCTTTGTTAGTTAAATCTAACTGTTTTTTATTTCAAACTAAAATCAATTTTCTTAAAATATGAACTATTACAATTTTTCATTAAAAATTCATCTTTTTAGGTTAAAAATTCAACTCCCTGGTTAAAAATTGAACTACTTTTTTGAAAGTTCATTTTTTTGTTAAACATTCATAATTTTAGTTTAAAATTTTCTTTTTTCATTTGTAAGATCTTAAAACAAAAATATATAAACTAAAAATAAATGAAATAAAATTTTGACAAGCAAATTGTTGTACATTCGTCTTTGTGTAAAAAATTAATTCTAATAATTAAAAATTCAACTACATTTCCCATGCAACAGTATGGAAATTTTTCCATACTTTTTAAAATCCCATACCAGTGTAGAAAAATTCCGGCAGTTGCTTGAAAATTTTCAATATTCTTCGAGATTTCCATTCATCTGCATGGTAAAATTTCCATTCAAGTTTGGAACGTTGATGCGCAGATGTAGATGGCGCACAAAAGTCGAGCGCGCATGCGCTGTAACCATGGTGATCGAAGCAGACCGCAGAGAGTAGGGCTAATGTGGAGTCAAGGCGTCGAGCAACTAATGCAGTATATTTTCGAAGATTTGACGAAACTTTTGGTGTTGTGAGTTTTTGTAAGAAAAAAGAAAGTAATAAATCAAGTGCAACTATATTTTCGGAGCAAAAGAAGGCGGAAAAAGTAAGGTAAATATGTAAAGGCAATGTAAATGTGTAAGGTAAATGGCTGAGCGATCGTGACTAAGAAATTCCGTTGATTAAAATGTTCAGAAAATTAGGTTAGGAAAGATAATTTAAAAAATGTTGTCTTTGTGCAGATAATGAAATTATTTTTTAATTGTTTTTTTTTAGCAATTGGAAAGAAAAATAAACGATTTCTTTACAATTTAATTATCTTACACTTATGCTTAGCGATTTTCTTCGTTTTTTTAATTATCGCGGGCGACTACAGATACAATTTTTTAAAACCATTTACACAAATTTGGGCTATAAATAAACTGGATTTTTGCGAGTCTGATTATCGTACGATTACCTCATTACTTTCTCACCGATAAATGATTGTAAGTCAAAAACAGCTGTATTTTTAATCAAAAGAGTTTTCAGCAAAGAAGGTTTCTGCCGAACAAGATTAATTTTTAATTCAAACAGATAAAACTTCAGCAAGGCAGAAAAATTTTCTATGGCTGAGTTACATTTAAAACAAAATCATTGCATTTTCAAAAAAAGTTACATATTTAATCCAAAAGGACGAAAATCCTTAACAAAAAATATAATAATTTATATTACAACAAAACAGCATTTTCTTATCAATCATAAATAGCTGAATTCATTGAAAAAAATAAATGCTGGACCAAAAATGTCATGGTTCAGATTTCATCCAAAAAGGATTTTAATTTGATATTTAAAGCTGCATTTTTAACAAAAACAGTTAAATTTATGACGAAAAATAAACACAGAAACGACAAATTTTTAATAAATAATATAATTGTAACTATCTCTTCACAAAATTGATTTTCAACAAAATAAAAAGAATTTTTCTACTCATATGTCAATTGAATTAATCGAATTTTATTGAAAATTTAACCGCTTGGATGGAAGTTTGACTATTTTGTGAAAATTTTATCTTACTGCTTTAAGATCCATCGCTTCCTTTGAAAAATTAACTATTATCTTGAAAACTATTTTTATTCGTTTCAAAATTATTTCTTTCAACTGCTAGTTTAAATTGCATAATTTGCTGAAAATTGTTCCTTTTTCGTGTTTTTTTTGTAGGAAGTTGATCTATTTTGTTTAAAAATGCAGCTGTTTGGTAAGAATTAATCAGTTTTTGTTGAGGTTCTTACTATTTTGTTGTTTTTAGTTAAAATATAAACCATTCTATTTTTTGTTGAAAATTCACCTTTCTTAACAAATTAAATTTTTTTATGTAAAATCATTATTTTATTGTTGAAATATCAACTATTTGGTTGGAAATGCAATCGTTTTGTTGTATATTTCTCTTTTTGGATTCAAAATTTATGTGTGTTGACAGAAAAATACCTGATTGACAATTGTTTTGGATGAACATGTAGCTCTTTGTTTAAAACTAATTTTTTGTTGAAAATCTACCTTTCCTTAGAAATTAAATTAATATTTATGTAACATTTTTTTCTGTTTTAATATAATCTATCTGTTAAAATGCAATTTTTTATTGTACATTTGTCTTTTTAAATGCAAAATTCATCCGTCTTGCCAGAAAGTTCCCCGTTGAAAACTGTTTTGGTTAAACATGCCACTTATTGTTTACAACGGATTGTTTTTATTTGACGGTTTAACTATTGTGTTGAAAATTGGCATTTACAGTTTGAATTGAACTGGGTTTTTTCAGTGTTCTTCAATACCTTCCAGCAAGAAGTATTTTATAATTGAATTTAACTGAAAGTCACTCATAAGTATTTGAATATTTCCCTAGGGCCGATTAGTGAATTATGTAAAATTTATTTTAATAATTCCATAATGAAGTTATAACTGCTGCGTTCCATACAAGTACTTCTCTTGTTTAAATTATATATATATGTCTTTCAGTAAAATGACATATACATGCCGATTTTGCCTCTATATTGTCCACCTTCTGCAAGATCATCTGGATCACCACAAATACCACAGGAATTTGAGTGGTGAATTTCACTGTGGTTATAATGGCTTCAAAGAATTTTTTCTCACTTCCTCTTCCCTGAGGATGCATCTCATTAGAATGCATGAAGTTTCAGTTAAAAAGCAAAATTGCAATCTCCGTCTCAGAATATTATCAATGAATTCTCTAAGTTCGTCTATAACATTCAAATTTGTAAAAAAAGAGAAGATAATTACCAGTTTTTACTCAGACTGAGATCTAGAAGTGATGGAGGATGACTTCCACGACATAAATCCCTTACCAGAAACAGCATGTACATCCGAAAGCCAGCAGAAGGATTTGTTCTACAAAATATGGCTGAGCTATTTTCCAAATTGGAAACGTAGTTTATGGTTCCTGCTACTAAAATTCAATATCTTGTCTAAAAGTTACAATACACGGAAAAACAAGGCGTAGACGCGCAACATCATGTATTGCAGCAGATCTTATTACACGAAAAAATACCACTACCCAATATAGTCGAGATCAATCGTAGATTAGTGAAGAATAATCATATCTTACAGAGTTACAATACAATCAATGGTAATCAAAAGCGAAAGAAGTTTTATAAAGGAGCACTTTACATATGTAAAACCAATACAAACATTTTTATGCACAGCAAATGACAAGAATCAATATTTCCACTACGTTCTTATTACACAACCAATCAAAGCCATCTTTAAAGACAAGTATTATATTATTAATTTCTTGTGGTTCTAGTGATGATATTCTAAGGGAATTCACAGATGGTAGTGTTTATCGATCAAACGAATTATTTCAAAATAACCCTGAGTCCTTGAAATTTATTGTGTACCAAGCCGTCTTTGAGGTTGTTAACCCCATGTTTAAAAAGAATTTAAACGGAAGGAATAGAAATTGCACCTAATAAGTGGGTAAAAGGGACCGTTATATTCATTGCTGGAGATAGTCTAGGTAATCATCAATTAGGTGGCTATGTAGAGAACGTCAGTAAAGACAAGTTTTTTAGTAGGTTTTGCCTAATTGAAAGAGGTGTCACGTCTGTTGAGTCAAAATTGGATGATCACCATAGCTGTGGACACTAAACAGATGATGTTGTTCTCAAGAAGGAAGAGGAGGTTCAGCACCTTGCCGAGAATGAGTAAATAGATACAGAGAATGCTGATGCAGAAGAGGATATCACATACTGTGACTTGAACGAGTCAGTTGATGACGATGGGTCCTCTCGTGAGAGTTCAGATGAAGAAGTGATCGAAAACTTCTATTTTTGTGGAAGCTACCAAAAAAGAACTGTCCAAAATTATCAGGAGGCACTTCCACATATCGTTCCAGGCAATAAGTATCAGGGTATAAAATTCAATTCTATATTCAATAGGCTCAATTATTATCATGTATGTATGCCTGGGCTCATGCCCGTGTTGTGGCCATGATCTGTTAGAAAGTGTAGTTGATGTAGAAGTTGCTCTTTTAACTGAATACTTCATTGAACAGGGTTGGTTCACCTACTCTGATTTGAACTACAGAATTGAAAATTTCAAGTATTCGGCAAGTGACATGCAGCAGAAGCCGGTCAGATAGACTGATAATTGCACAAAACTACCCGTTGGCGCATGGCAAATCTGGACTTTGCTGAGAATTTAGCCCATTCTCATAGGAGATAAGATTAAAGACAAAGTATGGATTTGTCTTTTAAATTGGTCAGAGTGTGTAGAAATAGTGTTCGCTCCAGAGATACACAAGTCTTCCGTTTCATATCTCCAGCTAATCATTAACGAGTACTTATTCTCTAGGGCTTCTATATTTTCCAACCAGAATTTGCTACCAAAATATCATTTCCTTTCTCACTACCCGAAACTGATTTTGAAATTTGGGCCACTTTCGAGGGTTTGGACTCTTCGATTTGAAAGTAAATATACTTTCTTCGAAGATTCATCAGAGTCCTCTGAAACTTCAATAACGTGACATTTTCTCTTGCCGAACAACATGAATTATTTAAAACTTGCTAAGACAAGTCGCTGGTTTGCGTAAGTTGCAAAATGTAATAGATGAGAGACCCTTGCAGGCGAAGTTGTACGGTGATGATATACAAAAAGTATTTCAACTTAAATGACTGTGCCCTGAAACTATGGAATGCAGCAAAGCTGTGAATAAGTGCACCACGTACAAAAAGGAGATGTTTTGGTTTTGAGACAAGAGCATTAATTAAGCATTAAGCAGTGTAATCTTGAGATGGGAAGAATTTGCATGGTACTGTATGACATAGAGGACAACATTTATTTTATGTTGGAAATATTGGAGACAAATTTCAATATGCAAGTTCGTGTTTATGAACTTGGATCAGTTTTACAGTCGATGGCTATGGTAGCAGCTCTATGGATAGCATTCAATGTAAACGTTTTTTAGATGATGCAAAATTATTATATACTCTTCAATTCTTTTTATTTATTTCACTACGTTCTTTGTCTGTCAGGGACACTTTAAAAAAAAATATAGGACGTTTCCTGCTATCCACACTTTAACATGTCTTTGTTTTAAATAATACGGAATTCTTATTAACTATTATTTTATTTGTGCATTTCTCCTCATTTCGCACATATTCTTTGAGACGATGAAATATGTACTGGAAAAAATTGACTTACTTCTGTTCGCATGCCCTTCTTGCTTTTTTCATTAAATGACATTACTTACAACTTTCCCATAAAAATATATATTTTTGTAATTTTAATTTTTTTAGAAGCAGCATGCCACTACTCATGGTAATTTGTTTAGACCGAAAGAAGAAAGTTCTTGTGTCTGGTGACACAAGTGCAGAAATAATTACAGCAGCTTGCAAGAAACTGAGACTACACAGTAAATACTAGGCATTCATGTTTATCCGGGATCCTTTTTTGGCTGTTCAAATTTCATCTCGCAAATAGTCTATTTTAGTACCAGTTTCTGTCTTGTTTAGTTTGCTAACTTCATATTCATAAATGATCCGAGATACCATACCAAAGTTATTCAGAGGGTGCATTGTTTCAATTGTTCCAAACTTCAATCTCACAAAAACAAAAAATAGATAAAAAGGATAGAGATCGGAACGTTTTAGGTTGGACCAGTCCGGGTGTGGATTGGGTACTTATAATTCTTAAAGGCACCTAGTTTAAAATTCCTTTTTCAAAGTTAGTCCTTAATAGGATGTTAGAAGCCAATGTTGCATCCAGATGACACGGACATAAACGTTCAGCATTTAGTGAACTTGAAATTTCAAAAGATCTAACAGTTTGAGCACGCACGACGCTGACATACTATCCATGTCATTTTGGGGTTACATTGGTTTCTGAACTTGACAGTTTAGAATTTGTTTTGCAGATTTGCTTGCTGACAAATGATTCTCAAAAATGGCCTATTTCAATCCACAAATCGACCTTATTTTATTAAATTGATGGATCAAACTGAAGTGGGGTTGTTTTTTTTCGTGAACTGCTTTAATACAGAATTAAGTCCCTAATCGAATCCTAGTGTTTACAGTGTACCTTATCAAGAGTACAGAGTAAGAAATGTATTTTTTTGTCTCGAATTTCGTTTCTATAACTTCTTATTGATTGTGATATATATAATATTATATACATTTGGGATATGGGATATGGGATATATATATAATATTCTCTAAGTTGAATTTTGTTTGTAGATTGTTTTAGAACATAATGGTGCTCTTATAGACGAAGATGAATTCCTTTCTGCCTTGCCCATGTTAATGTATAAAATGGTGATCAGTGCTGAGGAAGAATGGTTATCAAAACATGAATTACTTCTAAGTCGAGACGAAAACCTTGAACTCCCAGAAATAAAGAGAATGAGTAGGATTTTCACTCCCCCATTGGGCATGAACACAGACAGTCATCCACCAGCAGTTCGGTTAATTACGTTGTCTTGAATGAAAACTTTAAAAATTTGAATCATTATAAACAAAGGTAAAAAATAATGACCGAAAACATTTTTGAAGATACTAGGAGAGATATTTTTTCTTGTTTTCAGACAATTAATATCCTTCTTGCTTTTTTATTTTTCTTTGTTTCATTGACAAATCAAACATCGTTTATGGAAAGGAGAGCTCCCCTATCCTTTCCTTGGACCAAACTGACTAATGAAATGACAGAAAAATTGGGTAGAGGGGAGCAATTATCGCTCATAGAAAGAAGAGACCTACGAAAAGTTCTTAACGTGCCTACGGTTGAGAACCAAAAAGATTACAGGAGAAAGACGGCGGAAGCTCTCGTAAGACTGTTTACAGCCAAATATCCGGAAGCTTTGAAAATCGTGGATGCCGATGGGGATACATTGAGTGATGGGACTGAGGCATGTATAGTTAGGGTCTATGATCACGTGAACTATAAAAAGCCATCTGAAGAGAAAAAAACAGAAAAAGGACAGCTGGTTCCAGAGAAAGCCAGGAAAATGAGGCGGGAAATGGACCTATCCATGTAAAAGACCGAGCTGATGACGAGTATGGTTTTGTGGCTTACGAGGTAGCTCTTACTGATGGCGAGACACAGGAAAGTCAAGAAAACAAACAGTTGAAACTGCTTCGGATGAAAAACGATGTCAATGATTCTGACATGGTTGATGGAAGGAGGATTACCGATGCTGAAGTAGCAGAGCTTATGGAAGCTATATATGCAACACAACGAAAGGACAAAATTGACAGGAAGGATCCAATCAAAGATGTTCTTTGCATGTGGCCGCATCTAGAAGAAGTAAAATATTTTCCTTACCAAGCCTCTGTTTTGCTTGGAAGAGACATGAAAGAAGTGTCGGAAGAGAAAATTTCATCCAAAGGTCTGCTCCTCTTTTCCATCATAGAGTTTGAAATTGGAAAGAAGAGTCAAGTTTCCGATAAGAGAAAGTAAATCAGAGAGAGGATAAAAGTAATCATCGCCGCCGCATAGAACGCTTCGAAATCTCTAAAGGAAGAAACGCCAAAAACTAATAGCGTTATTTCAGCTTCTTTCTCTCTACTTCTTTGAAGATGAAAAGAAAATAATCCGTGTTGTCCGGTACGTGCATTATGAAAACAACCTTAATGTATAATATTTATTGTTTTTAAGGGTCACTAACAAAACCTATGGTGATTTTTTACAGAATATATTGTCAGTGGAGGAACTATTGGTTTTTGGGAACAGAGATAGACCATTTCTCCTAATAAAAAGTTAGAATTTGACACTTAAGCTTTATGCAGTAAGCCAATTTAGTTATTTTTAATTGTTATACTTTTATTACATACTTATAATTTTACCTTATTGCAGGACAATCCCTGTTTGATGACAAAAACCTTTGCGGAAGGCGATACAATTCTGGAACCCAGGAACATATTGGAACGGTTTGCTGTTTCCTGGCATTTTATACGTATGGATACAAAAACGGAGATAAAAGCAGTACAACTTTGGAGTTCATCCAACGGTGAGTTCATTCAAACTCAGCCATTTTTATTTCTATGATTCTTATTTTAAAGATTTTATTTAATGTTAAACAATACTAATTATCGGAGTAATTTAAATGTAATATAAAATAATAAATTCCATGATTTCTGATTTACTTCAGAGAAATGAAAGGACCTGGTTCATGTTGGAGTTGTTTTATTAATATTAGCCGATGTTCAGATTAGTTACATTTTGCTGGAGCTAAATTATTTTAGTAGATTAGTTAGGTATATATGTATCTATAACTATTAAACTGATAAAACGTAATGAAACCCAGTTAATAATATAAGAGGATTTAAAAATGGCATTTTGCTCCATTTTGATATACATCGAATCTGAACATCGATGAAGATAGATTAAGATTATGATTCTCTTACATATTTGTTAAAAAGGGAGTCTGAAATTATTGCAACAAATTTTTACTGTCTTGATCAGAAGAGCGTATGGACTTTAGAAACTTCGAATAATGTTGATTGAGTATCTCGAAAATAAACCAGGTCCTTTTATTTGTCTGGAGTAGTTTAGAAAATATCTCATTTCTTATTTTATATTGTATAATTTTCAAATGTAATGCTTTTTTTTTAATTTTTGCAGGTTTTTCCAAAAAGTCAGCCCTGAGGGGGCGGCAATAAGAGAGGGAATAATATGAGGATCCTCCATACGGTCAAACCTCAAGTCTAAAAATTGATGAACCGCATAGGAATGGAAACAGATTTTATTTCACAAAATTGATTTTATGTGAATCGATATATTTTTATAGAATTTATATTTTCCAATGTATATAATATTTAATTTTAAATTATATTTTATCTGTATATCCCAATTCTGTTTTTCATTTACCCGTTATAAAAATGCAGCTTGTGAGGAAAGTATCACCTACGAATAGGAATTTGCCTATATTGGCGTATGGGGAAAATGCCAAAAAGGTATGGGAAAACTACGAACCGTGTATGGAAATTTTTCCATACTGATGTATAGGAAAATATCCATCTTTGCATGGGAAAACTGCAATCCGTGTATGGAAATTTTCCCATACTGAGGCATGGGAAAATTTCAATACTTGTATGGGAAAACTCCAATACATGTATGGAAATTTTCTCATACTGATGTATGGGAAAAATTTCATTTTTATATGGGAAAATTCTGATCCATGTATGGAAATTTTCCCAAACAGAGGTATGGTGAAATTTCCATACTTGCATGTGAAAACTTTTACTAAAAGGCTTAACAATTTATATTTTCAAATTAAATCTCTAGGGGTCAAGCCATTTTAAATAAAAAAGTCAGTATATTGTTAAAAATAAAAAATACCATTTTTTGTTATTATTTTCATCTCATTAAAAAGCTTAGATATCTGCATTTAAGCCAAATTAAAAGAAGGAAGTTTGCTTTAATTTTAATAAATCTTTACATAAATGAAATATTATTGTGAATGTAATTATAAGAAAAATGTTTTAAAAATCTCAAAAAACTGTCCTGAAATTGAAAAAACTGTTAAGAGCTATATTCCAAAAATGTCATTAACTTCTTGAAAGGTATAAATATTGTAAATCCTTTGAAATTCTTTCAACTTATTTAGATATATTGAAAATTTAAAAATAGCCAAAAATATTTAAAATACTTTAAAATACAAACAATTGACATTTAAAATAATTACAAATTTCTTAAAATGATTTAGCATCCTTTCAAAATACTCTAAAATTTGTTGAAATCACGTGAAGTTATTCAAAATTCTTTGAAATGTATTTAAAACTCTTAAAATCTTGTAAATCCTTTTAAATCCCTTTATTTTACGGAAATCTAAAATCTTTCGTATTTTTGAAAATATATTGAAAAATGCTTGGAATTTTTGAAATTATTTTTAAACCTAAAATCCCCTTAGTTATTTATAACTCTTTGGAATCTCATTAAACACCTGGAAATCTTTCAGGGCCTTTAAAATCTTTTGAAATTCCTTCAATTTATACAAATATATCAAAAATTCCCTTGAATATTTGAAGAACCCTAAAATATTTTAAAACTCGAATCCTCTCAATTTATTGAAATTCTTTGAAATTCTCTGAAATTACGTCAATTTATAATATTCGATTAAAAATTTCTTTTAATTTGTTAAAATATCCTTAAATATTTTTCATGGTTTTATGTATCATTAATTTTTCTAGGCTTTTAAAAGTTCCTTGGATCCCTTGAAAATATCTTGAAATTTTTGAAATTTTTTCGCGTTATTGGAAATTGCTTAGAATATTTCAAACCTTCTAAAATTCCTATAATTTATGGAAATCCTTTAAAATTACCTCAATTTATAAAATTTGATTAACTTTTATTTAACTTTTCAAAATATCCCTAAATATTGATCATTCTTTGGTATCTAATTAATTTTTATAGGCTTTTGAAAGTTCCCTGGATCCTTTGAAACTATCTTAAAATTTATTGAAGTCTCTTCTAGATATTGAAAGTTCCTTAGAATCTAATTAAAACTCTTAAAATCTTTCAAATCCTTTGAAAATCCTTTAAAATTCCTACAATTTATAAGAATATATTAAAAATTCCTTTGAGTATTTGAAATATCCTTAAATATTTTAAATCTTCTAAAATCCCTTCAATTTATTGAAATAATTTGAAATCCCTCAAAATTGATAAAATTTGATTAAATATTTCTTTAAATTTGTGAAAATATCCTTTAAAATGTTTAATTTTTAGATATCTCATTAATTTTTTTAGGCTGTTGAAAGTTCGTTGGATAATTTGAAAATATTTTAAAATTTATTGAAATCCCTTCAAGTTATTGAAATTTTCTTAGCATCTATTTAAAACCATAAAAATCTTTAAAATTCTTAAAATTTTTTGAAATTACTGCAATTTGTACAAATGTTTTGAAAATTCCTTGGAATCTTTGAAATACCCATAAATATTTAAAATGTTCTAAATCCCTTTAATTTATGGAAATCCTATGAAATCCTTTGAAATTACTTCAATTTATAAAATTATATTTAAAAATTTCTTTAAATTTGTTTAAATACCCTTAAATATTTTTCACTCTTTGATATCTCATTAATTTTTCTAGGTTTTTGAAAGCTCGTTGGACCATTTGAAAATATCTTTAAAATTATTGAAATTTCTTAAAGTATTTGAAAATTTCTTAGGATCTATTCAAAACCCTAAAAAACTTTAAAATCCTTAGAAATCCTTAGAAATTCCTTTTAATTATACAAATCTATTGAAAATTCCTTTGAATCTTTAAAGTACCCTGAAATATTTCAAATCTTTTAAACACCCTTCAGTTTATTGAAATCCGTTAAAATCCTTTGAAATCCTTTGAAATTTCTTTAATTTATAAAATACGATTAAATATTTCTTTAAATTTGTTAAAATATTCTCAAATATATTTTATTCTTTGATATCTCATGAACTTTTTAAGATTTTTGAAAGTTCGTTGGATCATTTGAAAATATCTTAAAATTTATTGAAATACCTTGAAGCAATTGAAATTTTTTTAGAATCCATTAAAAACTATAAAAATCTTTAAAACCCTTCGAAATCCTTTAAAATTACTGCAATTTAAAAATTTCAACACAAATTTTAATCTAATTTTTAAATCTTTTGAAAATTCCTTGGAATCTTTGAAATTAAAATACCCTTATATATTTAAAATATTCTAAATCCTATAAAATCCTTTGAAATTACTTCAATTTATAAAATTCTATTAAAATCTTTTTTAAATTGTTAAAATATCCTCAAATATTTTTCACTCTTTGGTATCTCATTAATTTTTCTAGGCTTTTAAAAGTTCCTTGGATCCTTTGCAACTATCTACAAATTTTTGAAATCCCTTCGAGTTATTGGAAATTCCTTAGACTCTATTTAAAACCCTTAAAATATTTGAACTACTTTGAAATCCTTTGAAATTTTTTTAAATTATATGATTTCAAATGATTATTTTTAATTCTTTGATATGTTATTAATTTAGTTAGTCTTTTAAAAGTTCGTTGGATAATTTGAAAATATTTTTAAATTGATTGAAATCCCTTCAAGTTGTTGAAATTTTCTTCGTATCTATTCAAAACCTTAAAAATCTTAAAAATCCTTGGAAATCCTTTAAAATTCAATTGATTGATACAAATCTTTTTAAAATTCCTTGAAATCTTTGGAATAGTCTTAAATATTTCAAATCTTCTAAAATTCCTACAATTTATGAAAATCCTTTAAAATTACTTTAATTTATAAAATTAAATTAAGTTTTTTTTAATTTGTTAAAATATCCTTAAATATTTTTGACTCTTTGATATCTCAATAATTTTTCTAGGCTTTTAAAAGTTTTTTGGTCCTTTCAAAACATCTTCAAATTTTGAAAATCCCTTCGAGTTATTGAAAGTTCTTTAGAATCTATTTAAAACCCTAAAACTCTTTCAAATCTTTTGAAAATCCTTTGAAATTCCTTCAATTTATATAAATATATTCAAAATTCCTTGAAATGTTTGAAATGCCTTTACATATTTCAAATATTCTAAAATCTTGTTAATTTATTGATATCCTTTGAAATCCCTTAAAATTTATAAAATTTAATTAAATATTTCTTTAAATTTGTTAAAATATCCTTTAATATGTTTTTTTAGATATCTTATTAATTTTTTTAGGCTTTTGAAAGTTCCCTGGATCCTTTGAAAATATCTTCAAATTTTTTTAAATATCTTCTAGTTATTGAACGATCCTTAGAATCTATTTAAACCCTGAAAATATTTGAAATCCTTTGAAATTTCTTCAATTTATAAAATTATATTTAAAAATTTCTTTAAATTTGTTTAAATACCCTCAAATATTTTTCACTCTTTGATATCTCATTTATTTTTCTAGGCTTTTAAAAGTTGCTTGGATCCTTTGGAAATATCTACAAATTTTTTTAATCCCTTCGAGTTATTAGAAATTCCTTACAATCTATTTAAAACCCTAAAAATCTTTGAAATCCTTTGAAATCCTTTTACATTCTTTTATTTATAAGAATATATCAAAAATTCCCTTAAATCCTTTGAAATTTCTTCAATTTATAAAATTCTATTAAATATTCCTTTAAATTTGTTAAAATATCCTTTAATATTTTTAATTCTTTGATATCTCATTAATTTTTTTAGGCTTTTGAAAGTTCCCTGGATCCTTGAAAAATATTTTCAAATTTTTTGAAATCCCTTCGAGTTATTGGAAATTCCTGAGAATATATTTAAAACCCTAAAAATCTTTGAAATCCTTTGAAATCCTCTGAAAATCCTTAAATGTATTAAAATATATAAAAATTCCTTTGAATCTATAAGGTTCCCTAAAATATTTCAAATCTTCTAAAACCATCTGAAATTTTTGAAATACCTTGAAATTCTTTGAATTTTTTTCAATTTATATAATTCGATTTGAAATTTCTTTAAATATGTTAAAATATCTTTGAATATTTTTAATTCTTTGATATGTCAATAATTTAGTTAGGCTTTTAAAAGATCGTTGGATCATTTGAAAATATCTTTAAATTTATTGAAATCCCTTCAAGTTATTAAAATTTTCTTAGAATCCATTTAAAAACATAAAAATCTTTAAAATCCTTGGAAATCCTTTAAAATTACTGCAATTTTACAATTTCAACCAAAATTTTAATCTTTCATTTTTAAATATTTCACATCTTTAAAACCACTTCAATTTATCCTTTGAATTCCTTTCAAATTCCTTCAATTTATAAAATTCGATTAAAAATTTTATTAAATCTGTTAAAATATTCTTAAATTTTTTTTTAAATTCTTCAATATTTCATTAGATTTTTTCAGGTTTCGGAACCCTTTGAAGATATCTTCAAATTGAGTACAATTATTTCAAATTATTCAAACTTCCTTAGAATCTATTCAGAACCCTACAAATCTTCGAAATCCTTTAAAATTCATTTAATTTATAAAAATATATTGAAAATGCCTTGGAATCTTTGAAACAATTAAATTAATTAAAGGTAAATTAAATTAATGATTAAATAATAATAACAATTAAATTTAATAATTAATTTAATTCTTTGATAGCTTAATAATTTTTTTAGGCTTTTGAAAGTTTCTTGGATCTTTTGAAAATATGTTCAAATTTATTGAAATGACTTCGAGTCATTGGAAATTCATTAGAATCTGTTTAAAACCCTACAAATCTTTGAAATTCTTTGAAATTGATCGGAATTCCTTTAATATACAGGGTGTTCAAAAAGTCTCGATACACCTGAATATCTCTCCAGTAAATTTTAACGAGGAATCCAGTGGTGACCGCGAATTTGACCTTGAACTTGATCTTCAAGGTTATTTTAAGGTCAATTTTATTTTTTAAATGGGAACCCCTATTTTTGACAACGGCAATCAAAAGAGCGGGAAATTTTACGTCCAAACATGTACTCAGTTCATG
>JAAAKG020188239.1:0-16471 GCA_010014905.2 Druon quercuslanigerum | reverse complement strand
AAAGTTTGAAGTGTAGGGAGGGGAAGTAGGGAAGGAAACGAGAAGTAGATGAACGTAGGGCGGAGCAGAGGAAGAAAGATATTGGAGATAAAGGTTTGAGCTCCTAATTTATGCCTTGACAGGCTACGAACCCCTTATTTTGCGGGCGCAAGGTCTAGCACACAGTAATCCACCACAATTTCATGTAGTCAAGAGTAAGCCTATGCTATCCTATTCTATCTTATTCTATCTATCTAGAAGATGTTCCGGAAGGGAAATAAAGCAAAGTTTGAAGTGTAGGGAGGGGAAGTAGGGAAGGAAACGAGAAGTAGATGAACGTAGGGCGGAGCAGAGGAAGAAAAATATTGGAGATAAAGGTTTCAGCTCCTAATTTACGCATTGATAGGCTACGAACCCCTTTTTTTGTTGGCGCAAGGTCTAGTACAGACGGAGTAATCGACGGTAATTTTATGTAGTAGTCCAGTGTAATAATATGAAATCGGCAATAATCTTACGTAAGCCAGAGTGATTCTCTATGAAGAGTTAATTTAGCGTAATCCGATATAGTCCAAAGTATTCCAGCTCCGTTGGACCGTATTTTTAAGAGTTATTTTCCCCTCGGTAATTACGTAATTTACGGTAAGGGTCTATTGGAAGTGTAGGGTGCTGATATAGGTCACACCTGAAGTGCGAATTGTCGCGAAGGATTTGAAAATATTGGACTAACGAGCGCGATGATTTGCCAATTAGTTAATTTTAAAAAAATGGGTAATAGAGTGTTGTGAGTGAATAAAAAGGACGAATGGCGGTGCATTAACGAGGTTAATTGCTCGACTTGTAACTACGTGGCGTCGCCTCGAGGCAGCCGACAGGTCGTACTTCTCACAGAGCGAGTGTTGTTCATTTAATTTTAATTCACGGGATAAGCTAGCAGCGGCCAATAAGGTGGACAGAAACGCCTAGCGTGACTTTCATGTTCCAGGTCAGGACAATATATTTCGTTATTATATTATTACACTCTGCCCGGTGCAGAGTCATTATTTATCGCTTCTAACATTATGAGCACTAAGTACGATGCCAGTAATCTCCCTCATCTGCGAACCTATGGAATCTACCACTCAGATATTGATTAAAGATTTTGCACTCGCTTAAACTGAATCCGTGAAATTGCCACTAGTTGAATCAGTATTTTTTATTATGACTGGTGAATCAGTGATTTGCTGACTCTGACTGGATGAATCAGTAAGCAATTCAAATAAAAGAACATTACTGACAAACATGACTCGCAAGTCTAGTTGGCATACCAGTGAAACTCACTGATTGAACCAATGACAGAATTCCACTGAATGAACAAGAAAAATTTTACTGATTGCCAGTGACACACTTCTGGCTGTTTCAACCAGTAAGATTTTACTGGTTTTAATTTAAAGAGAGTAAACCACCAAAATCTAGAACATGTACATTTAATCCGGGGTGTAAACACTCCTCAAATTGAGTATGGCAGAGGTGGATTATGCCGGATTATGCCCTGGATTACTTAATTACTCTAGATTGAATAGGATTACTCTTAAAGAATAACTTAGGGTACGAAATGTTGCAAGTAATCGGTGTAGAACGGTAAATGCAAGTAGGTACACCGAATTGAGGCAAACTTTCACTGCGGAAAGTTTACCTCTGTTGGATTAATTAGCTAACTAAAACCCTTCTTGAACGATTGACTGAAACGTTTTATAACCCCAGTTTTTTCTGTGCTGCATTACACAAAATCATGGACAAAAAAATTTGGTTTCTAAACAAAATTCTTAAACTTTCAAGATAATAATTGAACTTTTGCCAAACATTTGTATTTTCATCCGAAAAGAATTATTTTCTATCAAAGAAGATAAATATTTAATAAAAAAAATAATTTTTAATTTAAGAAGATTAATTAATTCAGATACCGTGTAATTTTAACTTAAAGAAAGAAATTTTTAACAAAATAGTTTATTTTTAACCAAAAGAGATTAATTAGGGACTAAAATGATTAATTTTCAGCTAAAAATGGACTTTCTAACAAGATTCTTAAATTCGATACAAAGTAGAATAGTTTTTAACCAAACGAGGTGAATTCTTAACAAAAAATTTAAAATTTGATATTACAATCACAAAAGATTTTAATTTATATAAAAAACAGTTATTGAATTGGCAGTGAATTTGCAGCCAAATAGTTAACTTTTTAACCAAAAAGAATATATTTTTAAACAAAATTGTTTTATTTTTAACATAGTGGATAATTTTTAACTAAAAGGATTAATTTTTAACTAGAAAAATTTTTTTTCGGCAGAAAAGATAAATTTTCAACCAAAAATAGAATAGTTATATTTAAAATTTAGAAAATTTATTTTTAACAGAAAAAAATAATTTTCAACAAATTAGTCGAATTTTAATCTGAAAAGATGAATTTTTTATTAAAAATTGTAGTCAAATTTACTGAAACTCGAAATTAATTTTCAGCCAAAAATAGAACGAATTTTAATAAAAATATATACAATTATACATTTTCGACCGGAAAGATAAAACTTTAAATAAAAAAATTAATTTTTAACAAATGAATTTAACAGTCACCTAACTGGTTAATTTTAAACAGTAAAAAAACTATTCACTTCAGGAGATCAATTTTCAACTAAGAAAGATAAAAGAAGAGAAGAAGAAGCAAGAAGAAAGAAGCAAGAAGATTATTTTGTACAATATTTTGAGGGAGAGGAAGAGGGAGAGGGAGAGGGAGAAAGAGAGGGAGAGGGAGAGGGAGAGGGAGAGGTGAAAGTAACTCAAAGAAGGGAGGGAGGATAGCTAAAAAGGGTAGATGCGAAGGTAGAAGAGGGAGTAAGAAGTTTAGATAAGTGAAGAAGTGGAGATAATAGACGATGATTTGACACGGAAAGAAAGGGTTCAATATGGGAGAATACAGATAAAAGGTATATGGTGGGTTTGAGACGACGAAAAGGAAGAATTAGTCAAAAGTGAAGTGATAGGCTAAGGGAAAATGGAATAAGAGAAAATAAAATATATTAGGAAATGAAAATAGATCAGAAATAAAAGAAGAGAAGATTGGTGGATGTGCTAGCGAAATGTAAAGAGCTCAAAAAGAAAGGATACCGAATTTATAAAAAATTTGAAACAGAGGGAGCTGGTAGGAATAATGAACACGTGTCTAGATAAAAAGGGCTAAGAAAGAATAAGTACAAGATTGCAAAGAGAATGCAGATGACAAGTTTAAAATGTAAAGAGGAAGAATAAAAAAGGTAGAAGAATGGAAGAAATAGTGATGGGAATAGGGAAGGAATGTATAACAGGGAAAAGTAGAAATAAGGTAAAAGGAGAAACATAAAGATCAATAGTAGAAAAGTATAGGTATTAGAGAAGAAAAGAGGAAGATAGTGGAGGCATGCATAAATGGAGATGCACAGAAGAAATCAGACGATATTATTGAAGAACATGAAGGAGATGGAATCGTTTATCCTAAACTAAAATATAGGATGCCGAAGGGGAATAATTTTCACGAGTAGAAGAGAGTACAATAATTGATGATGTGATAGTGAAGGACGATGTAAGGAAGGTCAAGAAAGTCGAAGTTGATTATATAGATTC
Organism: Druon quercuslanigerum; assembly: GCA_010014905.2. Lineage (NCBI taxonomy): Eukaryota > Metazoa > Arthropoda > Insecta > Hymenoptera > Cynipidae > Druon > Druon quercuslanigerum. The sequence goes on along the minus strand of JAAAKG020188239.1, from coordinate 12,865 downwards.
GGATCACTTTCCCATAATAGTCAGATAAGAGGGAAAAAATAGTAATAACAATAAGGAATAAACAATACCGAAGAAAGGAAAGTAAAAAAGAAGAGGAGAAGGAGATTGGATAATAGAAAGAAAAGGACAATTTAAGGAAAAGGTAAGGAATATGAAAATGGGACAGGGAGCAAAGAGATCAAAATAATCATAGGAGAGATAAAAAAGTAATGTAGGGCCCAAAAAGGGAAGTTAGTGAAGTAAAAAAAAATTGAAGTAAAAAGAAGAAGGCATTAAAAAAGCTATAAAGAAAATGGAGAAAAAAGAAAATTACCCAAGAAAAATATAGGAATAAAGAAGGAGTATTCTGAGATATGTGGTAAAATAAGAGTAGGAAAGTAAAAGGATTGAAAGGAGATGAGACGAAAACATGTTATTGTGTAAAAGGGGATAAAAGAAAGTTTAAAATGAGACTATCAGAAATTTTTAAATAGAAAACAACAGGGCAAAGAAAGCAGAGAAAGTAGGAGATTTCTGGTTGGCGAGGAGATTAAGACAAGTTTGTACTCTGGACCCACTTTTATTTAGAATCTTAATCTCACACTTAAAAGAAGAAATTAGGAAAAAATCATCGAGAACAGTTGTAATGGGGGAAAAAATACTTAGAAAGGAAAATTTTAAATGTTCATATAGTAACGAGAAAGATATCGAAGTCAAGAAAAGGAGGAAAAAGAAAAAAACTGACTGGGAGATGAAAGTAGCTAGAAAAAGTGAAGTTCATAGAGCGGATATAAGAGAAAGGATAAAAATAGCGGGAGGTGTAAAAAAACAGATATAGGGATGAGAGAAACTTTCACAAAAATTAGAGAAGGAAAATGCGCATAAAGGCTTTGGGTGAAGCTAAATAGGGGAAGGGAGAGGAATTAGTTAAGAAGTGTTCCAATAAGGTAAAAGAAAGGAGATAAAGGATGATAGAATTATAAGAAGAACGAAGTTCTTTTGAAGGAAAGAAAGACATTAATTGATGGATGGTGATTCAGGAATACAAATATAATAAATTGTGTATAGATAAAAAAGGAAGATTATCCAAATTATTTTAAAAAGAGATGGAAAGGGAGAAGGTGGATAAGAAGAGCAGTGTTTAGATTTTGAAATGTGCTAAAGGAAAACTGTATTCAGAAAAGAAGGAGAAGAGAAAGTGTCAAATATGTAAGAAGAAACAAAAAATTAGGCAATATATATAGGAAGGTAGAAAGAGAGAAAATGAGATAAGGGAAGCATTAAAGACAATGTGATAAATGTTTTAGGATAGGATTGATTGGTTTATTAATACTAAGAATAAGATAATATAAAATGCGTACAAAAGGGGTTAGCTTAAGAAATCAGAGATCATACAAACTCCAAGGGGGATATTAGAAACTCTTCTTTTATTCAGATGTGGAATTTATTTAGTTTAATATTTAGATTAGGAAATGTGTTAAGGAGGGAGGGCATTGAGAAAAGAAGGAGAAGTCTAAGATCAAAATATGTGACTAAGAATAGAAACAAGGGAACATATATAGGAAGGATTTAGTAGATAAAATAAGATAAAGGAAGCTTCTAAGAGCATTTGGTAAAGGTTTTAGGGGAGGATGGATTCTTTATAATTATTAAGGATATGATAATATAAACTATGCACAGAAGGTGATATTTCAACAAAGCGGAGGTCATCTCAACCCTAATGAAGTCATTAAAAAATCCGCTTCCATTTAGATTTGGCATTTATTTATTGTAGTATTTAGATGTTGAATTTCATTAAGGGAAGAGTGTATTAGAAAAAGAAGGAGAAGACAAAGATAAAAATATCTAACCAGGAATTTAAAAGAAGGGAAAATATATGGGATGGATTAAGGAGAGAAAATAAGATAAAGGAAGCTTCGAAGAGAAAGTAGTAAAGGTTTTATGGGAGGATGGATTAGTTTATAATTAGTAAGGATAAGATAATATAAGCTATGCACAAAAGGTGATATTTTAAAAAAACAGAGGGCACCTAAACCCTAATGGGGATATTACAAACTCCTTTTTTATTCAGATTTGGAACTTATTTAGTTTAGTATTTAGATTTGGAAATGTGTTAAGTGAGAAGTATATTGAGAAAAGAAGGAGAAGGCAATGATCAAAATATGTAACTAGGCATGGAAAACAAGGGAAAATATATGGAAAGGATTAAGGAGAATGAGTAAGATAAAGGAAGCTATCAAAAGAATGTGGTAAAGGTTTTAGGGGAGGATGGATTGTTTTATAAATAGTAAGAATAAGATAATATAAAATGTGTACAGAAGATGATATTTTAAGAAAGCGGAGGTTATCTAAACCCTAATGGGGACATTAGAAACTCCTTTTTCATTCAGATGTAGAATTTATTTAGTTTACTATTTAGACTACGAAATGTGTTAAGGGAGGAGTTTATTGAGAAAAGAAGGAGAAGACTAAGATCAACATATTTAACTAGGAATGGAAAACAAGCGAACATATATAGGAAGGATTTAGTAGATAAAATAAGATAAAAGAAGCTTCTAAGAGAATGTGGTGAAGGTTTTAGGGGAGGATGGATTGTTTTATAAATAGTAAGAATAAGATAATATAAAATGTGTACAGAAGATCTTATTTTGAGAAATCGGAGAGCAGTGTATTGAGAAAACAAGGGAAGATATATAGCAAGGATTTAGGAGATAAAAGTAAGATGAAGGAAGTTTCTAAGAGAATGCGGTGAAGGTTTTAGGAGAGGATAGATTCGTTTCTAATTATTAAGGACAAGATAATATGAACTATGCACAAAAGGTGATATTGTAAGAAAACGGAGGTCATCTAAACCCTAATAGGGGTATTACAAACTCCTTTTTTATTCAGATTTGGAACTTATTTAGTTTACTATTTAGATTAGGAAATGTGTTAAGGGAGTAGTGTATTGAGAAAACAAGGGAAGATATATAGGAAGGATTTAGGAGATAAACTAAGATAAATTAAGGTTCTAAGAGAATGAGGTGAAGGTTTTAGAGGAGGATGGATTCGTTTCTAATTATTAAGGATAAGATAATATAAAATATGCCCAGAAGGTGATACTTTAAAACCAAACGAACATATTTTTCCGCGTATAGTTTCGTATTGGATAGAAATTGTATCATATTCGAGGTAGCAATTTTCCTATAATTTGGTAGGTTGTTTCCTTTTTTCTTGAAATATCAGTTCGGGAAATTCAGTAAACTGGTGCGCAAATCCGCAGGAGGGAGTAGGTTTTATGTGCGCTAAGAACTGCAGATAAAAGGCAGGAAAGTAGATAAACTGACGATGGAGCTTCCAGAACTAAGGGTGAATGCTTTAAGTGTTCGAGCATTTCATGTTTCCGCGAAGTCGTACAAGGGCGGAAAGCGAGAGGGTGTAAAAAGGGTGTAAACCTCCTTCTCCAATCTTTGCTGAGGTAATGTCTCAAGTGGTATTGATCAGCTGAAGGAAAAGTACTCTCCACTTAGCATTCGCCTTCAGAGAATATCGATGGTTAGGGATTATACAAATATAGAATATATTTATTATTTAAAAAATCTGCGACTCTACACTTTTTTGTTAATTTGAAACAGTGGAATTTTACTGTGAGCCAGTGATGACCTTGGATTGATTTGATTAATTTAAAATAGTGCCAATAGAACACTGAAAAAATGGTTTAGCTCTCACGGCTAAACATTTAGCTGTCCTTTAGCACATTTCCAAATTTAAATACTAAAATAAATAAATTCTGAATCTAAATGGAAATGAAGTTTCTAATGTCTCGATTACGTTTTATATGACCTCTGATGTTTTTTAACATCACCTTCTGTGCATATTTCATATTTTCTTTACCTTGCTTTTTATAAGCCAATCCACCCTCCCCTAAAACCTTTACTACATTATCTTGCAAGCTTCCTTTATTTTATTTTATCTTCTAAATCAAACCCATATGTTCCCTTGTTTTCTGTTTCTAGTTGAACATTTAGGTCTTTGTCTTTTCCTTCTTTTCTCAATACACTCTTCCCTTAAGAAATTTCCAAATCTAAATACTAAAACAAATCAATCCCAAATTTAAATATAAATTGAATTTATAATGTCCACATTAGGGCATTGATGACCTCCGATTTTATAAACTAACACCTTTTGTACGCCTTTTATATTATCTTTTGTCTTACTAATTATAAACCAATCCACCTTCCCCTAAAACCTTTACCACATTCTCTTGCAAGCTTCCTTTATCTTCTTTCCTCTTCTAAATCAAACCCATATGTTTTCTTCTTTTCCATTCCAAGTTACATATTTTGAACTTTGTCTTTTCCGTCTTTTCTCAACACATTCCTCCCTTAACAAGGTTCAAAATCTACATACTAAAACAAATAAATTCCAAATCTAAATGGAAATGAAGTTTCTAATGTCCCGATTACGTTTTATATGACCTCTGATGTTTTTTAACATCGCCTTCTGTGCATATTTCATATTTTCTTCACCTATCTTTTTATAAGCCAATCCACCCTCCCCTAAAACCTTTACCACATTATCTTGTAAGCTTCCTTTATTTTATTTTATCTTCTAAATCAAACCCATATGTTCCCTTGTTTTCCGTTTCTAGTTACACATTTAGGTCTTTGTCTTCTCCATCTTTTCTCAATAAACTCTTCCCTTAAGACATTTCCAAATATAAATACTTAAACAAATCAATTCCAAATCTAAATAGAAATAGAGTTTATAATGTCCCCATTAGGGTATTGATGACCTCCGATTTTTTAAACTAACACCTTTTGTACGCCTTTTATATTATCTTTTGTCTTACTAATTATAAACCGATCCACCCTCCCCTAAAACCTTTACCACATTCTCTTGCAAGCTTCATTTATCTTCTTTTCTCTTCTAAATCAAACCCTTGTTTTATGTTTCTAGTTACACATTTAGGTCTTAGTCTTCTCCTTCTTTTCTCCATACACTCTTCCCTTAAGACATTTCCAAATCTAAACTAAAAAAATCAATTCCAAATATAAATAGAAATGAAGTTTCTAATATCCCCATTAGGATATAGATGACTTCCGATTTCCTTAACTAACACCTTCTGTACGCATTTTATATTATCTTTTTTGTAACTATTCATAAACCAATCCATCCTCCATTAAAACCTTTAGCACATTGATTATTTAACAAATCTGCGAATCTACACTTTTATTGTTAAATTGAATCAGTGGAATTTTACTGTGAGCCACTAATGACCTTGGACTGATTTGATTGATTTAAAATAGTTTTAATATTACACTGAAAAATGGGTAAACTCTCACGGCTAAACATTTAGCTCTCCTTTAACACATTTCCAAATCTGAATACTAAAATAAATAAATTCCAATTCTAAATGGAAATGAAGTTTATTATGTCAGAATTACGTTTTATATGACCTCTGATTTTGTTTAATATCACCTACTGTGCATATTTCATATTATCTTACCTTTGCTTTTTATAAACCAATTTACCCTCCCTTAAAACCTTTACCATATTCTCTGCCAAAATTCCTTTATCTTATTTTCTCTTTTAAATCAAACTCATATGTTTCCTTATTTTCCATTCCAAGTTACATATTTTGAACTTTGTCTCTTCATGCGTTTCTCAATACATTCCTCCCTTAACAATGTCCCAAATCTAAATACTAAAACAAATCAATTCCACATCTAAATAGCAATGGAGTTTCTAATGACCCCATTAGGGTATAGATCACCTACGATTTCTTAAACTAACACCTGCACGCATTTTATAATATCTTTTTTGTTCTAATTATACACCAATCCATCCTCCCCTAAAACCTTTAGCACATTGATTATTTAAAAAAATCAGCGAATCTACACTTTTATTTTTAATTTGAATAAGTGGAATTTTACTGTGAGCCACTAATGACCTTGGCTATTCTTTAACACATTTCCAAATCTAAATACTAAAATAAATAAATTCCCAATCTAAATGGAAATGAAGTTTCTAATCTCCCGATCACCTTCTGTGCATATTTCATATTTTCTTCACCTTGCTTTTTATAAGCCAATACACCCTCCCCTAAAACCTTTACCACATTATCTTGCAAGCTTCCTTTATTTTATTTTATCTTCTAAATCAAACCCATATGTTCCCATGTTTTCCATTCCAAGTTACATATTTTGAACTCTGTCTTTTCCTTCTTTTCTCAATACATTCCTCTCTTATCAAAGTTCTAAATCTAAATACTGAAAACAAATCAATTCCAAATCTAAAAATAAATGGTGTTTTTAATATATCCATTAGGGTTTTAATGTTCTAACGATTTTTTAAGCTAATACCTTCTGTACGCATTTTATATTTTTTTTCACTAATCATAAACCAATCCATCCTCCCCTAAAACCTTTAGCACATTGATTATTTAACAAATCAGCGAATCTACACTTTTATTGTTAATTTGAATCAGTGGAATTTTACTGTGAGCCACTAATGACCTTGGACTGATTTGATTGATTTAAAATAGTTTTAATATTACACTGAAAAATGGGTAAACTCTCACGGCTAAACATTTAGCTCTCCTTTAACACATTTCCAAATCTGAATACTAAAATAAATAAATTCCAATTCTAAATGGAAATGAAGTTTATTATGTCAGAATTACGTTTTATATGACCTCTGATTTTGTTTAATATCACCTACTGTGCATATTTCATATTATCTTACCTTTGCTTTTTATAAACCAATTTACCCTCCCTTAAAACCTTTACCATATTCTCTGCCAAAATTCCTTTATCTTATTTTCTCTTTTAAATCAAACTCATATGTTTCCTTATTTTCCATTCCAAGTTACATATTTTGAACTTTGTCTCTTCATGCGTTTTTCAATACATTCCTCCCTTAACAAAGTTCTAAATCTAAATATTAAACAATATCAATTCCAAATCTAAATAGAAATAGAGTTTCTAATATCCCCCTCAGAATTTAGATGACCTCCGATTTCTTTAACTAACACCTTCTGTACAAATTTTATATTATCTTTTTTGTTACTATTTATAAACCAATCCACCCTCCCCTAAAACCTTTACCACATTCTCTTGCAAGCTTCCTTAATCTTATTTTCTCTTCTAAATCAAACCCATATGTTACCTTATTTCCATTCCAAGTTAAATATTTTGAACTTTGTCTCTTCCTTCTTTGCTCAACACATTCCTCCCTTAACAATGTTTCAAATCTAAATACTAAAACAAATCAATTCCAAGTCTAAATCGAAATGGATTTTCTATTGTCCACACTAGGCTATAGATGACCTCCGATTTCTTAAACTAACACCTGTACGCATTTTATATTATCTTTTTGTTACTATTTATAAATGAATCCATCCTCCCCTAAAACCTTTAGCACATTGATTATTTAACAAATATGCGACTCTACACTTTTATTGTTAATTTTAATCAGTGGAATTTTGCTGTGAGCCACTAACGACCTTGGACTGATTTGATTAATTTAAAATAGTGTAAATAGTAAACTGAAAAAAATGGTTTAGCTCTCACAGCTAAACGTTTAGCTGGATTTCGTCTTCCAAGAAAATATAGTTGTGTAGCCTGAATTTCTAGAAATATAAATTAGCTAGATAATTTCTAGATGGAAAGTTTATCCAAAAGAGATAGAAATTTAGGTGAGACAGCCATATTTTCTTGGAAGACGAAATCCACTTAGTGTTTAGCTAGGACACCTAAACTTTTTTTTTCAGTATAGTACAGATTTTGAAAAATAATCGAAAAATAAAGACATGAATTTTTGAAATATTAAATCGAGAAATTAACATTTTTTGAAAATTTTTATAGAATATTTTTCCTCCATAAAATAAAGTGAAATCCTTTCGTATTTTTTGAAGAACTCTAAAAGATTTAAAATTCGTTGAAACGCTTTAAGGAACCCTTTAATATATTGAAATTCATTAAAACTTTATCATTTTTTAAAAATTCTTATGAATCCCTTAAATATGGAAAAATCCCCTCAGGTATCTGGAAATACGTAGAAATCCTTAGAAACCTCTGGATGTCCTTTCACATTTTATTTCATTTATTCGTTAAAGTTTTCCTAATAAGATTCTCGAAAGGCTATAAAATCCTATAAAATCGCTGAAGTCAGTAAAAAATCCTATGAAATTCCTAAAAATCTGCCGAAATCTCTAAAACGTCGCAAATTTGTTAGAAATCTCTTGAAAAGTTTTTGAAAATTTTGGAATCTTTAAAATTCTCGGAAATCAATTAAAATCCTTTAAGACTCCTGGAAATCTTTTAAATGTCTAAAATCTCGTAAAATTTGTAGAAATCTTCTAAAAGGTTTCAAAAATCTTTGAAATATTTTTAAATCCCTTAAGGGCTTTAAAACCCTATTAAATAGTTTCAAGTGCCTGAAATTAGTTTAAAAAATGCTTAAATCACGTGAAATTTGTAGAAATCATTTCAAAAAAGATTTTAATTTTTGAAATATTTTTAAATACCTTAAACGCATTAAAATTCGTTAGAATACCTTACATATTTTAAAATACTGTAAACCCCCTTTAAAATCTATTAAAATTTTGAAATCTCGTAAAATCTTCAGAAATCTTTTTAGAAAGTTGTAAAAAAAATTTAATCTTTAAAAATACTTTAAAGGTTTTGAAATCCTATAAATTCCTTTCTGATCCCGAAAATCAGTTTAAATTCTTTAAAATTTATGGAAGTTTATTGAAATCTCGTTAGAGTTTTGGAAATTCCTTGAAATATTTTCAACATTTCTGAAATATTTTAAAACACTTTAACAGCTTTGAAATCCTATAAATTTTTTTCAAATTCTGAAAGATTTTTCAAATCTTTTCAAATACATTTAAATCTTTGAAATCCTCCAACAAATTTTAAATTTCAAAAAATCTGTAAAAATCCTTTATAACACCTGGAAATGTATTAGAATATCTGAAATCTCGCAAAATTGTTAGAAATTTCTTGAAATTTAAAAAATATTGTGAAATTTGTAGAAATCCCGTACATTTTTTAGAAATTCCTTAAATGTTTAAAAAACTGTTGGAATCGTTTCAAATATCTTAGAAGCTCTAAAATCTTATACAAACTTTTAAAATTCTAAAAAATCAGTTAAAATCCTTTAGACCTCCTAGAAATATGTTGAAATCTCGAAATTTTTTTAGCAACATTTCAAGGGATTTCTAAAATTTAAAAAAAAAAATCCTTTTACACCCCTGAAACTCTGTTGACTTTTCTGAAATCCCGTAAGATTTTTATAAAATCCTTGAAATGCTTTCAAATTTTTTGATGAATTTTACATTCACTGAAACCCCTTGAAATCTTTAAAAACGTTTACAATTCTTTAAAATCCCTGAAATCCGTTAAAATTCCTTATAACCCTTCGAAATCTGTTGAAAACTTTAAAATCTCCTAAAACTTGGAAAAATCTTTTGAAACGTTTTTAAAATGTTTAAAATTTCTAAAACCAGTTAAAAACCTTTTTAAAATTCCTTAAAATCTGTTAAACTTTTTAAAATATCTTATAATCTTTAGAAATCCTTTAATATACCTTAAAGACTTTCAATTTCTATAAAATGCTTTGGAATCCTAAAAACAAGTTATAATCCTTTAAAACCCCCGGAAAGAATTTTAAATCTCTGAAATCTCCTACAATTTTTAAAAATCCATTAAAATTAAAAAAAATTTTGATGTCTTTCAAATTCTCTTAAATCCCTTGGAATTTTTTAAAACACCTTCAAAGTTAAAAATCATATACAATATTTTGAAATCCCTGATATTAGTTAAAATCCTTTGAAATCTCTTAAAATCTGGTCGAAGTTTTGAAATATTGTATAATCTTTAGAAATCCTTTAAAACTTTTCGAAGCTTTTTGTAATCATTTAAAAAAACTTAAGGGCTTTGAAATCTCATAAAATCCTTTCAAATCCCGAAAAGGCGTTAAAATTCTTCCAAACTCTTAGAAATACGTTGAAATGTCGTAAAATTTTCACAAATCCCCTCGAATTCTTTGAAAGAGTTTTCAAATGTTTTCAAATACATTAAAAGCTTTGAAATCATTAAACCCTCTTGAAATCGTTTGAAATTTAAAAAATCCTGTGAAATTTGTAGAAATCCCGTAAATTATTTAGAAATTCCTTAAATTATTTAAAAAAGTTTTGGAATTTTTTCAAGTATCTTAAAAGCTCTAAAATCTTATACAATCTTTTAAAATTCTGAAAATCAGTTAAAATCCTTTAGAGCTCCTGGAAATTTGTTGAGATCTTGTAATTTTTGTAGAAATATTTGAAGGGATTTCTAAAAATTAAAAAAGAAATCCTTTAAAATCCCTGGAACTCTGTTGACACCTCTGAAATCTCGAAAGATTTTTATGAAATCCTCGAAATGCTTTTAAATTTTTTGATGTATTTGAACTTCACTGAAATCCCTTGAAATCTTTAAAAATACCTTAAAGTTTTTTGAAATCCTAGAAATTCCTTTCTGATTCCGAAAATTAGTTTAAATTCTTCAAAACTTCTGGAAGTCTGTTGAAATCTCTTAAGATTTTTAGAAATCCCTTGAAAGATTTTCAACATTTCAGACATTTTTTAAAACACCTTAATAGCTTTGAAATCCTATAAAATCTTTTCTAATTCTAAAAATCTGTTAAAATCCTTTTAAAAACTTGCAAATCTGAAAATCAGATAGAATTTATTAAAACCTCTTAAAATCGCTTGGAATTTATAAAGTCTTGTGAAATTTGTATAAATCCAGTAAATTTTTTAGAAACTCCTTAAAATATTTAAAAAAACTTTGGAAATTTTTTCAAATATCTTAAAAGCTCTAAAATCCTATAGAAACTTTTGAAATTCTGAAAATCAGTTAGAGTCCTTTAGAGCTCTTGGAAATATGTTGAAATCTCGTAATTTTTTTTAGAAATATTTCAAGGGATTTCTAAAAATTTTCAAAAAAAAATCCTTTAAAACCCCTGGAACTCTGTTGACACCTCTGAAATCTCGTTAGATTTTTATAAAATCCTTCAAATTCTGTCAAATTTTCTGATGTATACAAAAATCACTGCAATGCCTTGAAATGTTTAAAAATACCTTATCAGTTTTGAAATCCTATAGAACTTTTTTAAATTCTGAAAGATTTTTCAAATATTTTCAAATACCTTAAAATCTTTGAAATCCTATAAAAACTTTTTAATTTTAAAATATCTTCAAAAATCCTTTAAACCCCCTGGAACTCTGTTGACATCTCTTAAATCACGTAAGATTTTTATAAAACCCTTGAAATGCTTTCAAATTTTTTGATGTATTTGAAATTCACTAAAATCCTTTGAAATCTTAAAAAATACCTTAAAAGCTTTAAAAAAGTATACAATTCTTTAAAATCCCTGAAATCAGTTAAAATGCCTTATAACCCTTTAAAATCTGCAAAAACTTTAAAATAGCGTAAAACTTGAAAAATCCAAAAATCAGAAGAAATCCTTTAACACGCCTTGCAGTCCTTTTAAATCTTTGAAATCTCGTAAAATTTAAAAAAAATTCCATAAAATGTTTTCAAAGTTTCAAAACATTTTTCAAATGCCTTTAAAGTTTAGAAATCAGATAAAATGCTTTGGAATCCCAAAAATCAGTTATAATCCTTTAAAACCCCTGAAAAGAATTGGAAATCTCTGAAATCTCGTACAATTTTTAGAAATCCCTTAAAACTAAAAAAAATGATGTCTTACAAATTCTCAGAAATCCCTGATATTGGGTAAATCCCTTTGGAATCTTTGAAAGATTTTTCAAATCTTTTCAAATACCTTAAATTCTTTGAAATCCTATAAAAACTTCTTAATTTCTGAAAATCTTTAAAAATCCTTTATAACCCCTGGAAATATGTTGAAATCTCTGAATCTCGCAAAATTGTTAGAAATTCCTTAAATTGTTCTAAGAAGTTTCTTAATCTTTTCAAATGCCTTAAAAACTTTGAAATCCTATAAAATTCTTTCGAATCCTGAGAATCAGTGAGAATCCAATAAAATCCCTTGAAATCTCTGAAACATTGTGGAATTCGTATAAATCCCTTAAAATTTTTTTTAAATGCCTTAAAAGCTTTAAAAACTTATACAATCCTCTAAAAGTGCTGAAATCGGTAGAAAATTCTTTACAACCCTTTAAAATCTGTTGAAAACTTTAAATTCTCGTCAAACTTGAAAAAATCTTTTAAAACGTTTTTAAGATGGTTGAAATTTCTGAAATCAGATAAAATCCTTTTAAAACCCTATAAAATATGTTTTAATTTTTAAAATCTAGTATAATCTTTAGAAATCCTTAAAAACGCTTTGAAGATTTTTTGAATCTTTTCAAATACCTTAAAAGCTTTGAAATCCTATAAAATCCTTTCGAATCCTGAGAATCAGTGAGAATCCAATAAAATCCCTTGAAATCTTTAAAACATTGTGAAATTGGTATAAATTCCTTATAACCTGTTGAATATTTTTGAAGTCTTTGAAATTCATTGAAATCTCTTGGAATCTTTAAAAATACCTTAAAAGCTTTAAAAACTTATAAAATCCTTTAAAATCCTTAAAATCGGTAAAAAAATCTTTATAACCCTTTGAAATCTGTTAAAAACTTTAAACTGTCTTCAAACTTGAAAAAATCTTTTAAAACGTTTTTAAGATAGTTGAAATTTCTGAAATCAGATAAAATCCTTTTAAAACCCTATAAAATATGTTTTAATTTTTGAAATCTAGTATAATCTTTAGAAATCCTGTAAAAGGTATTGGAAATTTTTGAAATCTATTAAATCATGTGAAGGTTATAAAATTCTATAAAATCCCTTGAAATATTTTGAAAATGTTTAAAATCTTTTCAAATACCTTAAAA
>JAAAKG020188228.1:0-24995 GCA_010014905.2 Druon quercuslanigerum | reverse complement strand
CCTCTTACAAAACTAAAACTTTTCCATTTATTTTTGCAGTGTTAACTACAGAGCGCTCGCCGAATTGATTTATATTTAGAAAAATTAACTGTGCACGCAGAGGATTAAAGTAGAATATAAAACAAAATAATTTAGAAGGAAATGGTATTTCGAGGTTGACATTTTTACTTATTTTTTTGTCAAAGTTTGAAGGCCTTAAAAGCCGATATCATTTTTCCAATCATGGACCTTTTTGCCAAAGAAGGATCTTAAAAGGATAAGCCAGGAATATTATTCGACGGCACAGATCTAATGCTAATAATATATGCAGTCCCTGAAGATTAGAGCTTAGGATATTTGAACCACAAGGTAGTTTTAGTCTGGGGATTATAAAAACCTTTTTTTAAATTTCTTACCTCATTAAAATATTTGTTGAATTACTAAACATAATGTATTCATCTAGAACGTTTTTTTTTCAGAAAAATATTTATTTTTTATTTGTATTATTAAAGTTAGTGAAATAAAATAAATATTCTTTTGCAAATTTTTGATTCAAAAATAATTTGTGATATGATAAATTCCACCAGAACATATTTTAATTTCCTTCATTAAAAATAGAGTGTAAGTTATGATGAATGATGTTTTTAAAAAAATGTTTAAGTATATCAGTAATTAATCTAATTATTTAAGGAATTAAACAACCAAATAATATTGCAAAAAGAAGCTTTTCTTGAACGATTTTTATGTTTTTATCGAAACATTATAATCTTATCGTTATAGTTTTTTGTACTTTTGTATGAGTCACACCCAGAGTGTCTCATGATGCATTATTTTGTCCGCGGTATTAAATTACACTGTCAAACCCGGGGTCAAACAAGCATGAACACTGCGCTCGTGAAACATTGAAGAAGTATGTTCTTCTAACTATGCCCAGAACGAATAATTAATATGGTCTGAATTTTCGGGCCTTATCACTTGAGAGAACGTGCAGTGATAATTATTAATTGGAGAAATTAGTCAGTCATTACCTTGAATAAAGAAAATGATTAAAGTGACAAATGAATTAGGAGGTTTCTTTTTAGCAATGGAGGGAATTATTTTAAAGTCTTCTTTTATTTATCCTTGGAACTCTTTTTTATTAAGTAAAGCGTTCAAAGAATGAGAATTTTGATTAAAGGTGGTTTTAAGGTAAATTTCTGATCATGTAATTTCGAACGATGTTTCGAATAATGTAAAATTTCAATATTTCTTAGAATTTAATTTTTACTTATTGTCGCTTTATATCATTTTTTAAAAAATTTTGGCTTATTTTATTTCATTTCTTTTGTGAAAAGACATTGTCTACAACTCTGTTTCCAATTATTTAAGTAAATTTTTCTTTAGATTAAATTTTTAAATCAATTTTTTAAGCAAGAACTATATTTGAAGATTATTTACTTATTTTGAAAATTGGAAACAGTAGAGTTATAGGGAATGGTTTCTCCGGTGAATAAGCCATGATTTATTGAAGTTAAACCCTTTTTAATTTAGTAAGAAAACTACTGTTAAAATAAATATTTTTCGTAATTTTGAAACGTTTTCAGACAAATTAATGTTTTTTCTTCCATTAAACATGACTGATAATATTTTAGTTCTTGAAATCATAAAGGACATTTTTCCAGAGACCTTATTTTTGGAGCGACAATTGCCTTAAATCTTTTAAAGCCTGTAATTTGAGCAATTACTGAACATATTTTGGATTTAAACTTTCATAATTAAATAATTTTAAAATTAAGATGACTGAAATTAAACAATTAACAACTTTAAAAAAGCATTTAATCAAAAATTCATGATTTAAAGTAAAAAAAGGTTGAAACAAGACTATTTCCAGTTGAAGAATTTGAACCTAAACCGTTTATATTTTCTATAAAAAATTAATAATCAAAGAATTTTATATCTTAAATGTATATTCAAAATTGAATTATTTTCGTCAATAAATACAAATACAAATAAATATTTAAAATAAATGGCCATATGCCCATACAATTCTTAATAAATAAATTAAAAATTAAAAGGTTTCACATCGAATACTTTCAAGTTCGAGTATATTCAATTATGATATCCACCTTATTTCATTGAAATATACACAATTTTTAATTGAAAGTCAACAGTTAATCAGCATTGCAATTTCTAAATGATAAAGACTGAAATTTAAAAAACTGTAAATGTATTAAAATTTGGACCTTTTAAAATTAAAACGTTTAATGAAAAGCGTTTAAAAATCATCCACTTTAATTAAAAGCATAAAAATTGTGTCATTTGAAATTTAAAAAATTTAAAGGTATACTATTTTGGGTTGAACGCCTTCAGTACTAAATAATTTCAAATTCAATTTTATAATCTATAATCATTATAGAACTATTTTCAATTAAATAAGTTGGAATACAGAAAATTTCAAGTTCAAGCATTCTTTATTAGATAATAGTTTAAATGTAATAATTTATAAAATAAAAACTTAAATAAAAAGTCTTAGAAATTCATATCTTCTCAAATAATTGTTCCAGAACTGAAAATTTAAGTGAAAAAAAAATCAAAGTAAATTATGAAACTCATATAAAAGTATGAATTAAATTAATGGTTTACTTTTTATTTGTTTTCCTTATTTTGCCGAGTCGCGTTGCTCTAAGGTTCTTCCAGTAGAAGTGCCCATATAAAAAAAAACCCACCCCTTGTTGTTCAAAGCCTTTTAAGCGGGGGCCCCCCCCCCCCCCCCTGTGAGGGAAGTTAACTTTTACGTACAAATTGAAGGGGCGGGGTTACAAGGTTAAAGGGGGGAGGCGTTATCTTCAGAATACAATGTGAAGGCGATTGACTCAATTCTCTTCTTCCTTTTCTTTTTGCTAACTGCAATGAAAGTTTTATCGAGTCCAATAAAAATGGGCAGATATCCACTAGAACCCCCTGTTGCGATTTCAAAGATCCATAAGTGCTTTTTAATCTCTGTAATTCTCTCGATAGACAAAAATTAACGTTTAACTTTATCAGGTATTTAATAAAATCCATATTCCATTTATATTGTAAAGTTTAATTTAAAAATATTTAAAAGGGAGATCTCAATATATAGCCGTGGCTCGAACCATGGAAAGCACCTTATGTTGGAAAATGTCAGTAACGGGAATCTACGATTACAAAAATTCTAGATTATCCTCTTATTAACAATATTGTGAAATTTCGTGTGCGTTATAAAGGCCTTTATATATTTTATATCCATTACTTTGTCGATATCTGCCAACTGATTTCACTATTTACCCTGTTTTCCTCTTTTCCCCATTTCTAGAAAATTCATCTTTTTCCCGTGTTTTCAAGAAACTTTCCCCTTTTCTCGGTTCTTATTTTTCTCAAATGAAAACTGAAATAATAGAAACCAATACAAAAATCCAATTATTTAAAAAAAAAATTCATTCGGTTTTTGTGTTCAACGTTTAATTATTTCGGCTGCAAATTTAAATATTTTGTTGGGAATTCGTCGTTTTAATTGAAAATTCAACAATTTGGTTAAAAATGAACCTTTTTGTTGAAAAATCATATTTTGGGTCACAAATTCAACAGTTTTGTAGAAAATTCATCTATTTAACTTAAAAATTGAAAAAGTGGATAGACAATTCAACTATTTGGTATAAAAATATTTGGTTAAAAATTCAACTATTTTGTTGAAAATTTTTTTATTATGTTGAAAATTCGAATATTCTGTTAAAAAGTAATATTTTTTTATCCAAAATTGGTCTGTATTATAAAAAAATCGCCCGTTTGGTTTGAAAATGGAACAAATTGGTTCAAAATGCAACTTTTTTTTATCACAGTTTAATCTTTTTTGTTTGATATTTCGACCATTTGGTTGAAAATTCATCTTCTCGGGTTGAAAATCCAACTATTTTTTTTAAATTTAATTATTTCATAAAAAATTGACTGTCTTCTTTAATTTAATTGGTTGAAAATTGTTGTGGACGTTGAGAAATATTTCTTATTCCTTTTTGTTTAAAAAATAATATTTGTTTGTAAGTGCAGATTAAATGCATCTATTTGGTTGAAAACTCAAAATATTTGAACCAGAAACCTTGGGGCTTTAAACCGTTTTAAATTGAATTCACTTCTGTTACCTACATTTATTTTATTTGAAAAATTGATTTCCCTATTTTTGTGAGCAATAACCCAATTTCCCCTGTTTTAAAAAAAGGGTTGAGCTTTGAAGTCTGTGATTGTTTGTTTGGAACCACGGTTTAAAATACATGCATCTAATGAAGGAAATGAGTGTCAGTAAAGTTCGCATTTTGTAATTGCAATTGAAACAATAAATCACTCATTCCAGATTACATGCATGATAGGAGTTGGCTTCTGATTGGACCAGAAAAGAGTTCAGCTTCCTTAACTATAATTACGAATCGGGTTCTACGCCTCTCCTCTTTGTCACGGGTCACGTGGCTGTGAAGATAAGCGTGAGATTCGATTAATTGTCGTTGCGATAAAGTCAATCCGTTCTAATAAGTGTTGGAAGTTTGTCGTAAAGGCTAAAAATAATTATAAAAAAAATTACAACTTTCCCGCTCTCAGTGATCGGCTATTTGATCCCGTCGCTCGATTTTATGTTGTTCTTTTATTTTATTTCTTTTTTTGTTGTAAATATCCGGAAAATAGTATTATGATATAAAACTTACGTGGTATCGATTAACTAAGTTCCCAATTCTATGTTATTTTTAACCCCCACTCCAGAAAGTATTATAGTCCAAAATTCAATCCAAAAAGAAGAATTTTTTCAAAAAAAGTTGACTTTTTAACAAAAAAGTTCATTTTTAACCAAGAAAGATGACTTTTCTATCTAAAAAGATGAACTTCGAATACAAATTTTTTTTAAAAATAAAACTGTGCAATTTTTTACCATAAAAGATTAGTTCGATGATTCGAATTCAGCGCCGTCGACGCGGCATCTTTGTTATATTTACATGGTTACGGATTTCTTCCCGCCGGGTGATCCGGTGGCTTTAGATTGGTTGCGGAAATTCCAGCTACCGATTGGTCGTTAAATTTATTTTCGAAGCTTTATGCCAGCAAAAATACTAAACTAGACCGTCACGCCGCCTCGCCGCCGCCGAGTAGCAAATAAAGCGGCGCGTCGCCGATCAAAATTGCTCAAATCGCCGCTGCCGGTCAAAAGCTTGTCGGCGTAACCCTCTAAAAAACTAATTTTTCAACAAAATAGATGAATTCTTAACCAAATAGGTACGTCTTAAATTAAGAAAGATGAATCTTGGACACAATAATTAATTTGTCAACTAATAGTTGAATACTAAACTAAAAAATATATATTTTTTTAAGCAAAAATCAAATCTTGAAATTTTTAATTTAAGACATTAATTTTCAACAAAAACAATACAAATTTAAAAAATTTTAACTCGCTGAGTTCATCAACAAAAAAAACGAATTTTTAAACAAATAATTGAATCCTTAACCAAAATATGAATTTTCAACAGGCAAGATTAATTTTCTAATTAAAAAGATGTTTTTTCAAAAAAGAAAAAAAAGAACGGATTTTTAACAAAGTAGTTAAAACCTAAACGATGACTTGTCTATACACATTTGTAAGAATTTTTTCTTTCTATTTTACGCCTGGAAGAATTTTAAGTTAAAAATAAATATAGGCAGAACCTAATAATTATGAAACTTGAAAATATATACCAACCGCAGTGTTTTCGTAACACCATCCCACGCTTTTTTCTGACGCCCCCCCCCCCCACACACGTAATACTTCTTCTATATTCAGTGTATGTAACTTTCATATTAGCGTGAGGTAACCCCCTCCCCCAGGAATTCCGTACTTTTTGAACAGTCCCTTACTGGCTTACGAGACATAGTTGGATGCTCGTAAAGTTATTATCGGAAACAGTAAACACTCGTGAATCAACAGCTGTAGATGACTGAGCAGTCGTGTCTGTGTGTGTGTTTTTTTTATTATTTTGTTTCCTAGTTTGTTTTCGAGTATCTCGCATTTCTGGATGTCAGCCAATTGGAGAACTGAATTTTGTATGCTGCACCACCATCACGATGCATCTACACCTCGATCTACATTTGAGTCGCAATTTAATCATCCTTCACATTCCTCGAATTACTCAGAATACCCGCATAATTGAATCCACTCTATTTTAGATTCATTGCCAATTATTTATTATATATAATTAACAGTCTTAAAAGTCTTACTTTAAGTGTGGCCAAAAACTTCGTTTTCAAAATTCCGTGACTTAATATGGAACTTTTACTTCAACCATCAGCTAACTTCACTTCATTGACTGCTGAGGAGAAAACAAGAGACCAAATGCAAGGAATTCGGTCCATTTTTGCCCTATTTTGCTAATATCTTCGTAAAAACTAATTATTTCTATATAATTATATTTGAAAAATAGTTTTTATTTTGTAATTACTATTTAATAAAATAATAAAATGATAATCATTATTATTAATTATAAAGATATTAGAGAAATAAAGTTTTGTTCTATGCATTTGGTCCATTGTTTTCCCGTCAGCCTTTAACGAAGTGAAGTTACCTGATGGTTGAAGTGAAAATATATAATGACTTTTCCCTGACAAATTTAATTTCACCTAACCGTTAATATTCAAAGACCAGTGTTTTAATATTTTAACATTTTTAACACTGAATCTTTTTTAATAAAGGGACTTAAAAACGATCAGATTAAATTAAAAAAATTTCCAATTGATTCATTTAAACTAATAACATGAATTTTTAATAAAATAGTTTAATTTTGAACAAAATAGTGGCATTTCAAACCTAAAAATTCACCTAGAGAAAATAATTGAGTTTTCATTTCAAACAGGCAAATTTTCTGTCAAAATAGATTAATGATTAACAAAGCAGTAGCATTTTCAACCAAAAAATATAACTTTTTAACAAAATACTTGAATTTTAAAGCCAAGAATTCAAATTTTTTAGAAAACCATTTACTTTTAAACCCGAAAAGATGAATTTTAAACTAATAAAGGGTATTTTGAATGAAGGAACATATGATTTTTCAGTTTAATAGTGGAACTTTTTACAAAAAATGTAATACTTGCCTGTTTAACAAAAATAATTAATTTTTTACCGAAAGATCGAGTTGAATTTTAAAATCAAAAAGACAAAATTTTCAACCAAGAATATTAATTTTCCGTCATAAATGAGGAGTTTTCAACTATATAGTTGAATGTTTACCAAATTGTCAGATTTTCAACATTCAAAGAAAATAATAATTAATAATTCAATGTTTAACTAAGAATATAATTTTGAACAAAAAATGGAAAAATTACATTTTTAAGGGAAAAAAACATTTTCATGGAAAAAACGAATTTCCAAACGAAATAGTGACATTTTCAACTAAAATGAACAATTTTCCAATTACAAATTTCACCGTGGAATTTTTAAAGAAATACACGTTGAGCAAAAAAAAAATGTTAACAAAATAGTAGTTGAACTTTCAGCCTAAAATTTGAACTTTTGATAAAAAAAGATCAATTTTCAACAAAATATTAATACCTTTAACCAAACGGATGAAGTTTTTTACTAAAATTGTCAATCTTTAACTGTGGAATAGTGAAAGTTTCAGTTAAAAAAATAATTGTAAAAAAGTTTCCTACCAGAGAAAAGAATTTTCAGCTAAAATTATTTCTAAAAAAATATATAGTTGAATTTTCAAACCAAAATGAGGACTGAAAAAAATATATCTTAAGTTATTATCCTGGACATATATGTAATTTGCCTCTTTAGACATTTTCTGACACCATCCAGTTCTTTTTGAATTAAGATTTAAAACTAAGAAAGATAATCATCAATTTTTTAAAACTTTGTTTTAGAATTTAAAATGTTTCAATTCTGTTACATTCCTAATGAAAATCAACGTAAAGTTATCCAAAAATTTTATATCCTAATACCAACTGTTTTCGAGATAAAGCCACTTAAAATCAAGAGACGAAACGAGACTTGGCCTTTTAAATGTGTCAATTAAAATCCTCTTAATGGAAAACTATTACTTGCACAAAAATTTAGTTTCAACCAATTTTTGTCAATTTTTCATGAGGATTCCATTTCTTGAAAAGGATTTTAAAATTCATTCCAAATAAAATGATCTCATTTGAAAAGGATGTGCCATCATTTTAAATTATCATGACTCTTGAAAACTTAGTACTGAACCTTGACAGGAGTGACTTAATATTCGGTCTAAGAGCCTACAAGGACGCACCTTATTAGGCACTTTTAAGTATTTTAAGCCATCTTTCTCAGCCAGTAGTCTGCTCATTTTAAATTGCATTTCACAAACTTTAAAGAGGAAAGGAGATATTTCTTATTTTTATATTTCCACATTTATAATATTTCAATGCTATGAAAGAACAAATATACAAGTTGCAATTTATCCACCTTAACTTTTTTAGATTAAAAATTATATTCCCTTTTTTTCTCCTAAATGAATTGTAAAAATTTAAATTCGAATTTGTAGGCCTTCTAATTTTTTATGATTTTTTAAAGCCTTTCAACCTTTATTAAACTTAATTCAAAATCCTTTTATTATCTCTTACTCAAGTATTTTTCAATTTGTTTTTCATTGTTTTTTGATGTTTTACATTTGTTAATTTTTATGTTTTTCAGTTTTTTATACTTTAAAAACAATGGTTACGATTGAGAAAACTCGATACTTTTCAAACTTTCACATTTTAACTTTGAAACTTTTCAAATGATGCATTTTCAATTTTGTTAAGGACTTTCAGAACTTTACAGGACGTCCGAAAAATACCGAAACACATGCAATTCCCAAAAAAATTCAAAATAAAGAATTACCGACATTTTAAAATATCGAATAGTGTAAAATTTCCGACACAGAGATATTCCCGAATTATAAAATTCCCAAAACTAAACAATTAAAAAATTTTAATAATTAAATAATAAATAAAATAACATACTTTTATTTGATGAACATTTTTTAAAAGTCTCAAATTAAAAACTTAACATTTGCACAATAATTAACGTTCATAGAAAAAAATTATGCGTACAATCTTTTTTATTTTAATTCCGAATTTTTACAAAATGAACATACTGAACGTTTCTTTTGTTGTGCCCTGTATTTAATTATTGAATAAACATTGAAACTAAATCATACAAACGTATAAAACCCTACAATTTTGGTTTCGTACACATTTAAAAGTGAATTCAAATTAATAGCATGCAATTTTCATGTGAAAAACTAAATTTGAATAGGATTTTTTAAGGGCGTTTAAAATTGAAAAGCTTTTGAAGTTATAAATTGAATTTTCATCAAATAAACATTGTTTAATTTGATGAAAAGCGAAAATATCATTATTAGCAACATTTAAAGTTTTTGTATTTAAAAAATTGAACTTAAATCATCAGTAAGACTTCAATTTTCTTTCCCATGTAATTGTTGGAAAATTAGTCTAGTAAGAAGAGTTACTATGCCCGAGCTAATTAAGTTACGCTCTATTACACCGTAGTAAGCATTATCAGGACGATAATTACTTTCGAAAGGTGAGGTCAAGTTCAGCCTATAAAGTTGGTTATCATTTGATAAAAATAATTGGCAATTTGCTTGAATTTTCTTATCAGATAAGATTTCTCCGTTTCTGCTTTTCTTATCAATTAAAAGTATGCATTTTCTAGATTGATAATAATTTTGTATACATTCTCATCAGAGAAGGTATTAGATTTGTGTAAAATTTGACCCTCTGAGTTTTTGTCGAATGTTCACGCACCCAGAAATAGATTTCGTTGAATGAAAAAAATTTTTTTTGAACCAACCTAAGAATATGGTTATTATATGGACAACAAGATGTTTGATTGACCAAAGAACATTTTTTGGGTAATTAAAAAAAGAACAAATTAAATAAATGCTTTAAAGGTATTTCCCGATTTCATTTTCCCCTGAATTAATAAAACACAAAAATTAATTTTGATGTTTTACCTAGACAGGGTGGCCGGAGGTCAGGGAAAACCTGGAAATCTTTTAGATTCTTTTAAAAAGATTCTAGAGATTTTTAATAGAATTTTTAATAACTTCAAACAGTTTCAAGGGATTTCAAAGGATTATTAATATTTCAAATCAGGGTAATTAAAAAAATTCCAAGGCATTTTCATCATCAAAGGATTCTAAGGAATTTTAAATTTATTTCAATAATTTAAAGGGGTTTGAAAGGATTTGAAATATTTTCGTTCTTTTTTGTTTTGTAAAGATACCAAATTGGTGATTTTAAGATATTTTGAAAATGTTTAGGGATTTCCAAGGATTTTAATGAGTCTGAGGGATTTGGAAAATAGTTTACGTGATTGTTAAGAATTTTGTAAGATTTGGAACAATTTTATAAGGGATACAAGGTTGCAAGGTATTGAGAATCCAAGGGTTCCAAGGAATTTTAATTTTTTTTAGTATACTGTAATATGATTTTAAAGATTTTAGAGAATTTTTTTAATTCCAAGGAATTTTCAAGAGCTTCAAAAAGTTAAAAGAGATTTCAAAAGTTCCAAAGGATTTTTAACATTTTAGGGTTTTTTTAAAATGATTCCAAGGAATTTTCAAGATATAGAAAAATTTCCAAGGATTTTAAGGGATGTTAAATTTTTCAGGGAAATTGAAAAGATTCCAATGAATTTTAAATTAATTTCTATAATTTGAAAGGATGTCTAAGGATTTTAATAATTCTAATGATTTTAAGAAACTTAAAAGGAGTTTTTAAAGTGGTTTTAAAGAATTTAAAACATGTTATAGTATTCATAAAGTTTCTAATGAATTTCAGATCGATTTGAGTAATTTAATGGGATTCCAAGGAATTTTGCCAAGGGAATTTGCAGTATTTTAGAGTATTTAAAAATACTTCAAAGCATTTTCAAGACTTTAACGGGATTTCATCATATTTTTATGCATTTCTAATCATTTTTTTTAAGTATTAAGGATGTACAGTGTCAATCATTAAATCATTTATAAAATAAAAAAAAATATTGATATCTGGAAATCTTGACGGAAGCTTCTAAGTATACTTTAGAAAAAATAATTCTGAATAAAATTGTTTATTTAACAGTACACCAGAAAGTTTTAAGACCGGTCATCGTTACTTCGGTCTCTGCGTGCACACACTCACTTAAGATGTCAGCGCCTCCGTGGGCCGATCCCTTTACAGCGCCGTACTGCTTTTCGGTACTGCATCAAATCGTCTTTTCCTTTGGTGCAGGTGACCGCAATATATAGTTACAGCGCAGCCTCATATACCTGCTTTTTACGTGCGTCGACTGTTCGTAAGTTCCTGCAGAGCCCCGAGCTGTACGGCCCTAAAAGTTTCTGATGTAGTTATTTAGAGTTTTAGTTTTTGCTTATCTTTAGGGAAAGGTTACAATTCTTATTTATTCCTAATGATCAAGGCCTCATAATAACTGTATGATTTCTTAATTAATTTTTTAAAATAAAATCAACCCAAATAGAAATTTAGAGAATCCTTCGAAGAATAAAAAGTGAGTTTTATCCCGGTTTATTCTTTTCTGAAGTGTGCTTAGAAGCCTCCATAAATATTCATAGAAATTAATAATAGATATTTTTTGTCGATTTTATAAATCATTTTAAAGATAGGCAACTTTTGAGATCGTTTGTACGTAGTGTACATCCTTAATAAATTTTAAAGTTCTTTAAAAATTTGAAGAGATTTTCAAAAATTCTTTTCCAATAATTTGTATTTCACCTTGAATTATTTTTCAGGAATTTTATCGAGTTCTTCTCATTGACCTTAAATTCTTCTAAACTCACTAAATAGATCAAAAAATGTAATTCCATTCACGCAAACTGTTGCACTAATCTGGTCAACAACATAACCTCAAACAAAACATCAATCGTCAGGAAAAATTTAGGGCGTTTTTAAAATGAAATTTCTTGGGCTATCTGGATGGACTCTTCTCGTAATTTTCTTTGAAGACACGAATGTTACCAAAAAAAAAAAAAAAAAATAGAGGACTGTCTCGAGTTGAGATTGGCATAATATTTTAAATTTGTCTAATCTAATGGTTTTATGATACGTGTCAAAGCAGTAGATTTCCTCGATGACTGACAGTCAAACGTGACTGGAAATTACGAAAGCGATGAAATACGGTTATCTCCTTTTTCACGATGTTGTCGCAACGAGAACAAATCGGGCTCCAACTTGGAAGCATTAGGTCACATTTACTGCAGCGAAGCCAATCTGTCACGTTTTCCGGCTTCAACAAAGCACGAACGGTCGATAAAACAGGCCAAGTTTCAAATGCGAAACGAATAAAGTTCTCACAAAATACTAGCACCAGTTTCTTTCTTGGTACACTTGTTTAGTCTCAATTACGATTATTATCAAATCCAGCACACTTCATTTCTAAAACCTGATTTTTCAAGTGAGACTTCCTATTTTGTTATCAACTAGCTTTAAAAAGGTTTATGTCCATGCTAAATTAAGACAATTTTTAGAATTCAGGGGGTCGACTCTGGATCGGGAAACTGATAAATTTTACGTGGATCTGGAACTTTGTTTAATTTTCAATAGAAAACTTTTATATTTTTAAAACAGTGGTTAGTTGTTATTTCAATAGCAGCGCATAATAAAACGTGTTTAATAGTCAAATTCATGCTAATTTTCAGGGTTTGCTTATTCATATCTTAGGATTTCTTTTAATTGAGTCCAAATAAATTTTACCTCAATATTTCGAAAGAAGTGTCTTTATTTAAATTTTTGTAGTAATAATGTATTAAATATTAGCAATTTTAGAAATTTATTACATGTTTTTAATTATTTCTTTAAATTTGTGAAAATGTAATAATCTAAATAAATTGGTTCAGAATCACCTACAAAAATATCTGTACAAATATTTATCAAGTAAACAAAGAATACTAGTGTATTAAATTTTAATTAAAGTCTGCACACTTTTTCCCTATTCCCCTCTTTCTCTCTTTATTAAAGAATTCCCCCTGTTTCCAACAAAATTTCTTCTTACTCTCGCTTTTTTCCGCTAAAATGCGAAAGGAATTAATTGAATCTAATAAGAAAATCCAACTGCACTGGAGTCCCGATATACCTGATAAAGTGGTCCAAGGGAACGAGAGAGAAGCACTGCGAGGTCATCCGAGCTACTCAAATACAACGCAGGAGTGTATGAAAAAAGCAGACAGTATCCTCGGCGGCGGTTAATCGCGTCGTCTGCTTTAATCCGCTTTCATGTCAGTATTTCGTTAAGGCATAGTTATGCGTATGCGTTTCAAAAAGCCAAAAACAGAATGTATAAAAGTCGCAAAAAAACAAAAGATGGCGTTGACCGTTTGCACATTAAGATGAGATTATAAATGAAGTGGAATCAGGTGCCACAATGACATGATAGCTCAAGAATCTGAGTTAAAGATTAAAATGGAAAATTATCAATGCTCGAAGAAAAAATCTTCGAAAACAAGTGATAATGCGCAATTTTTAGCCTAAATTTACGCAAGCTGCATTTTTTTAATTTGTTTATAGTTCATTATGATATTATAACCAAATGGTAAAAATACACCAAAAATCCTTGAGACAAAACTCTAGCAGAAAGGATTCATACAGCCTTGGTTATTTACGATTAGAACAGTCCCGCCTTACCGCAAAGGCCAGTGAGATTACCCCCAAAAGGACCGGTAAAGCGAGACTCCAGTATATTTTTGTTGAAAAGTTTATTCTTTTTGGTTAAAAGTTCCAATTTTGTTATAAATTCGATTTTCTCTTAAAAAGTTATCCTTTTTGGTTAAAAATTTAAATATTTTGGTAGTCAATTCGTCTTCTTGGATAGAACACTCATCTTTTTTGTTCGAAAGTTGAACTGTTTTGTCGAGAACTCATATTTATTGGTTGAAAATAGTTTTTTTTTCTTTTTCTTTAAAAAGTTTAATTTTTCAGGTTTATAATTCAACTGCCTTCTAAAAAATGTGTATTCTTGGCTTGAAAATTGAACACTTTAGTTGAAAATGCAACTGTTTTTTTTTTTGTTATAGCTGAATCTTTTTTGTTTGAAAATTAAATATTTTTGTACATAATTCATTTTTTCTAAACCATTCAACTTTATAACTTGAAAACTCAACTGTTTTGTTACAAATTTGTGTTTGGTCTGAAAATTCGTTTCTTTTAGTTGATCATTCATCTATTTTTTTAAAGTTTAACATATTTCGACTTGAAATTTTAGAAATTTAAAGCATTTTATATTTAATTCAATATGGGACCTATAAATTAATTTTATTTAAAAGAATTTATTGTCCTATTTTCGTGAAAAATCGCCAGATTTCCCTTGTATTAGAGGACTTTGGGCAGTCAAGACTGTAAGTTACCAAAAACATTTTATATTCGTGTTACCGAGAGAAAATTAATAAATCCGGAAAATTTTTCCGACGATATAATTATCGATTAGTGTATTATGTGTTCATTATAAAACGATTGAATTAACAGTTTTTGAATGAAAAGATTTCAATCTTTAATTTGTCAAATGAAATGTCAAAAAAAATTTAATTTATCAATGAAATTTGTAAAATTGAAAATTTAGAAGAGTTTAATTATGGCTTCTTTACTTTTCTCTTTAGTTTTTATTAATTCAAATGAAAAAACTATTATTTAGCTCGTTATTTTGATTTTTATGTTTCAAGATATTTTCACACGAACCGTTTTGATGTCGGTAAATTTTCTTAAATAAAAAGAAACAATCAGAAATGCATTCTAGATTTTTATCGTCCTTTAATGGAGCCCTTGAATTTGTGGCCATCAAAATAATGTATGATATTTCTATCTAGTCTTTACCCCTGCATGAATGAAATGTTATCTTGGAGTTGCATCTCTCGAATTAGAGTCGCACAACATGTCAATTCATTCAGTCATGGGTCTAGATTTTAAGGGAAAATCCCGACCCTGAAGAGAAAAAATTCAAATAAAACTATGATTGAAATTATTTATTATTTACTAGCTTCTGTTTTTCGTATTTTGGTTACCTGATTATGAAATTAAAATAGATGCTTAAATTTGAAGTACTATGAAGTATGATTAATAACCATATACATTTAAATAAATATTATAATAGCTGCATCGGTTTTTATACAATTTAAATGTAATTTTAATTTTAATTTAGTTTAAATTGGCTTTCAGTAATCTGTAGCTTTTATTTCAATGTAAAATGTAACTAGTTACTTAAAAAAATAACTTGCCCAACACTATTTCGTTTCCATGCTAAAAAGTTGTTTGCATAATTTAAAACTGAATCATAAAATAATTAAGGGGGTTTGAGGAATAAATTGCCAGCACTCAGAGGGTTTAAAGTTGGTACTTTGAAATTGAAAGGGTTTGTCTTGTCCAAGAACCAGTTTGCATTGCAAAAAGTCAGCTTGGGAGGGACGAGTAAAGATAATTGCTGGGTGAGTCAACATTTATATTCTACGAGTCCAAGTTTGGCAGATACGCTCCTGGTGGATTACAGGGCTTACTTTTAAGATGCTTTTAGGATGCTCTTAAGTGGGCGGAATCTGTATGAGACACACCTGCAGGTGAAGTACAGTCGAAAAAAATAAATTTAAACTTCATTGTCACTGTGCTCCTTGCATTCAATGTCACCTTTTTACTTTTAGACGCTATTTTTATTTGTTATATAGATATATGATGGCTGAAGACACTAAATTTTAGAGATAAAAGTCTTATTTTCATGTTTAAACAAAATCGTACAACTTAAAATTTAGTATTTATTTGTCATAATGGTCAGAGCAACGAGCCGTCCATCGGAAGACCTGGGTTCGATTCCCAGCGGAGCGAAACAGTATCTTCCTTCACAGAAGAAATTTTTTGGATACTTCCTAAATTTGTTAAATATATTGTTTTAGTCCCAATTTACAGAATTTATTGATACTCTATAACTAATAAAAAAAAGTTTTTTTCTGTATTTTAATATGAAGTAACTTTTGCTGAAACGTGTACAATGTACATTGTACCGAGGAAATAATGTGAAGTGTTTACGTTCTTTGAAATGCGTCTGCTTTGAATGAGCCTATCTTGTAAACGCGGGCGGAATCTCGTTCATATAACAATTTTTTTTACACTAGCGATATAAATATCTCATGCATTACTATTCCCCCAAGTCGATTGATAACTTCCAATCCCACTAGTCTTATTTTTAAGACGATTAATCGAGTGAATGAACTTCGTTCGTAAACACGAGTCTCTAATTTTAAATGAGTGATTATAATTGAAATTCCAGTCACTTTTCGAATTCAGTAGATTAAACTACTAAAGTTTAAGTGGCGCTTACTGAATAATCAGTAAAAGCTTATAGTGCCTTTTTACTGATTCTAGTTGAAGAATTTCTATGTAAAGGATCGGTGAAAAGTGGACTAAAATCAGTGAAGGATTTACTGAATTATCAGTGAATTTCACTAATAGTTTTCTCTGATGCAGGGTTGATGCAATGGAGGAATTTTTGTCAAGTGTGTGCCTGAAATGTTGTAAACTTTAAAATAAAATTAATTAAAAACGTGTTTTTAGTTTTAAAAGCAACTTTATTTTACTGGATTTAACTATCTAGTAGAATTTTTTTTGTTGGGCGTATAATTTTTTAACTCAAATGTAACTATTTGGTGAAAAATTAATTTCTTATTTTTAAAATTGAACTATTTTGTTGAACAATCGTTTATTTTTGGTTTCAACTATTCCAGTTAAGGACTCATAATTTTACTTGAAAATTCATCTTTTTGATTGAAGATTCATCAATTTGTTAGAAAAATTAAATATTTTGACGAAAACTCATTTTTTGTTGTTAAAATCAAATTTTTGATCTAAAAAATTGACCTCTTCCATTTTTGGATAAAAACTGATTTTTTAATTTAAAAATTCAACTGTTACATTATTGTAGCATTAAAACGTACTCCTTTCGGGTTAAGCGTGACTCACTCGGTGAGGAAGAGAGTATGTGGGGCAGCAAAATTCGACTATTTTGTTGAAAATTTTTTTTTTGTGAATTCATCTTTTTTAGTTGAAATTTTAGTATTATATCTAAAATTATTGATTTTAGAAAAAAAAAAGATTAAGTATGCTTTTAATATTATTTATTCAATTTTTTAGTGATAATAATATATTCATGAATATCTTATGATATAATTTGTCATAAATTTCTAAAATAAACACCTTAATTCGGATATTTACAAGAACTTAAAAAACAGTCTTCATAATAAACTCGTGAAATTATATTATATTCCGAGGAAATTGTTAAAAAAATGCGAAATACTTGTTTGGATCGGTACTATGAAAAAATATACCTGTAAAAATATTAGCATACCTGGAAAACCCTTGGAATGAGCAGGGAATTTTTATTGATGATTTGAATAGACACCCTGTGATCATTGACTAAGATAGCCTATTAAATCAGTGATATGTAGTTCACCAAATCAAATCAGTAATGGGTTTTCACTGATGGGTAAATTCAAGTAATTATTTAGTTAGATGTGGGTCGCCTAATCAAAAAAGAAAAAGTTATGGATGATTTATTAGAGAATTTGGCTAATTATTCCGTTGTTTTTTATTGACGAATCAGTCAAATATAATTGTTAATTTAAATTCCTAAAGGAAAAATAAAGTTACGCCCCTGAGTTTGTTTATCGTCGTTTCTTTATAAAGTAACAGAGGTTTCCTGCTAATCTTCTGCTTGCACAGTGATTCGATGAATCTCGATCAACTGAATGTCAATTGAAGCCGTTATATGCAAAGCAAGAATCGAGTTGCATGTAAGTTCGATTGATAACACTTTGTCTCAACAATGGGATTGCACTTTTTTGTCATTTAGCACGTTTTTTTCTCATCAGCGCCGGAAGCTGATAGCGTGCAAATGTTGATTAACAACGATGATAACAATTTTTAATTCAGTTTGTGCGATAAAAAGGTGAAATTTTGTTTTTCCTTTTTTTTATCTGAAAAGGAAGCTTAGGTTTTTGGCTGCAAGACCTTTTAGGTTAAAAAGTTTGATTTCTGTTTTTTATTTATGAAATTAGACGATGCGAGGGTTTCGAGAATATACAATCTATTTCAACGGTTTTTAACTCATTTAATAGCAATAAAAAATTTGTCTACTCAAATTTCGATAGGGGTTTCACTCTAGGTTCTAAATGATTATTTTTACCAATAAAAATGTGTATTAAATTTTGTTATCGACAATTATCCAAATAACAAAAATTTTTCTTTATAAAGCATTAACCAAGCTACTATCCAATATCCGAATATCAAAAAATATGAGTATGAAGTTCCTAACGTTAACGAATAACAAAAAAATTTTTTTTTAAACTTACGAAAGCTGCAATTTTGTGGTAAAAAAATAGTGGCGTACAACCCTAAGAAATAACTACATGAAATCGATACATATATACTATAAGTAGAATTAAAATTTTCTTACTTCAATTAATTTATTAAGAATATTTTCAATGTAGAATTTATAAATATTGGTGATTCTAAAACATTTTTAACTGTTCTAATATCGAATCGCAAAATTCAGTATAATTTAGGCACTGTTTGAAGTGAAAATCGGTTGAGCAGTTTTATTAGAATTGTGTAAATCGAGTAGTTCAAACAAACTTAAATTGCTGGACAGGATAGCCTTGTTCCACTATTCGGCGATAATCGTACACCGGTTTCACACTCCCATAAAAAAGCCTCAATGTTATATGGTCGATGGAATTTTTAAATAAGAGACTTGTTTTTTATTTTTAGTTCCTTAAATCTGAAGACTTATTTTCGTAGCACCTAACGGCCTCATTACGATATTTTGACACCCCCGATTTATTTTTTAAACGTAACTAATTTGTTTCAAATTAGATCAGTTTCTTTTGATATTTATTTATAACTAATAATTATGTTCGATACTTACAAAAATAAATTGTATATTTGCTATAGTACATTCAGTGATACGTATACAAATTAATTTGTCTATCAAAATTAAATGTTACCTATAATTATTTTTTTTTACTATCTGCTGTAACTACCAATTTCAAGTTATTTATAAATTCTGATAAAACTGGTGCGTAACTGGTTAGAAAATTATGTTAACGATCAGGATGCTACTGTGCAGGTGTTGCGTTTACGTCTGAATACTTACTCTTGCGTGTAAGCATTTAACGTCACTCCATTAAGTTAATTTGAGATGGCGACTCTTTCGATTTAAGAGCTGCAGAATACAAATTTTGTTTAAAAAAATAAACTAGTTAGTAAGAAAATGATCTGAAAGAATTGAATCTCTTTTTCTGTGTCAATTGCACGATTACATGGAATTGTGAAAGATTGCCAAAGATTGCACATATTTAAAGAATGGCCCTTACTCTCTAAATATAATTGAGTGAAATATCACTGACTGAAGTAGCTGAAAATGGGTCACTGCCAATCAATGAAAAGTTACTTATTCATTCTGCGAAATAAACACGTTTGAAAATTGGCAGCTCTACACAGTGTCAAGTTAGCAGTTCAAATAAGTTTTTAGCAGGCCCAATCAAATAAGCATGGTAAAAACTCGAAATCCAAAAATGTGATCAAATATGACAAAGGTGAAAAGTGACGATGCTTTGAAATAACAAGTGATTTCACATATTACTTTGCTTAGATACTGAAAAGATTCGACTGTCTCACATGTTTTTCTCTGGTGTTACTGAATTGATAAGTTGATTAGTCAATAGGTCTGGAATCACTGATTATAGTAAGTGAAATTTCTAACTACTATTTCAATCATTAAATTTGTTTCCTGATTCATATTTACAGCTATAAGAAAATATTATATTATAGGAAATTATAGGCCTACAATGATTTTCCAATCATTTATTCGAGATAATAGAAAATTTATTATAGAAAATCATCATGTGGGTGATTTCCAAACATGTATTTAAATTTTCGTTTTGAAAATGCGAGTAAATGGATGTTCTAAATAATGCAAAATGTGTCATTAATTTTTATAGAAACATGATAATTGATGAGAGATATTGCATTATTTAGAAGTGTGACAGTACAGAAATATAGATAACCAGCATTTTTACGAAACTAGGGTTATTGTGTTAAAAAAACTGTAAAAATAAAAGACCCCATATAATAAACAGATTTGTACGAATTTTAACGTCTTGAAATTACTATCGTTTAGTGAAAAAAAGTATTTACCTTATAATCCTTTCACCGAAAATTTTTTCGGAACAGAATAATTGGTTTTTATTAAACATTTGTCATCCTTATTCCCATGTAGAAATATATCTATGTAGAAATATATCTATACCACACTAGATTGCACAAGTAATTAACTTTTCGGAATAAATATAATTAAAAAATGTGGAGTAATAATAATTTAAGTAGACTACCTATGTTACCAACGATCGGTATATTCCAAATTCTCCAGATTTTTTAAAATTAAAATTTCGTTTTTGAACTCTCTTCCAACTTGTCACTGGGAAAACGGCTTACAATGTCGAGTAGATAGATACACAAGGCAAAAGCAAGTTCTACAAGACCGGAGTCTCCAAAGAGACAAGAAAGGACAGAGAAAGCTCGCCTTATAGAGAGAAGTCGTTATTCCGTCGAGAGGAACTTACACTTCTGTTGAGTGGTTGCATGAGAACAACTACGAGTTGGTAGCTTGGAGTCAGGGGCAAACCTTCAGCTTCGCATGATGAGGGCTGAAGGGAAGAGGAGGCGGGACAAACAATGCAGCCTCAGTGCTCTTTAGATTAGAGTACAACAGCTTGGCGAACATTGAATTTTAAATACACATGTTAAACGATACTTTTTCATTACTCCTGCCTAGAGTAGTGGACAAAAAATGTGTATTACGGGTTTCTTTCCAGTTGAAGCTGGTAGTGTCGACAAAAAGGATACCCAAAGTGATAATAGTCACAAGTAGTTTTTTAGCACGGACACGAATCCATTTAGCGTAGAAATGAATCTTTTTAGCATGGTGAACCTCCCACAGGAGATTGATAGGCATTGATAGTTATTTTCGAATCTTAATAATAAAGAATGCCCCCTTCTTCCATTTATCCAATAATAAAATTGGGTTTTAAGTCCAAATGTTAAATTACGCAAATAAGCAACAGATCCGAGGGGCTAGTCACTGAGAAATCTCAGACTGCCACGCTCGAAGTCTTAGGAGGACTCTTTGAAGGACTCATGGTACTCTTGGTACTCTTAGAAATCTTGTAAATCTTTCGCCAAGCGTAAAGCATTCGCACCACGAAGCATTCCCAAGTTCATGATGCACACACTGTCTCGGTGAATCGAACTGTGAGCCGTCTCTATCCGAACGCCACCGAGCTTAGCCGATTCTGATTTCTCCTACAGAGTCACGCTCGCGAGAAGTTCTGGAAATCTCAGCACTCGACAACCTCAAGCATTCATAGTTTTAAGATTTCCAGATTGCTCAGTGAGTAGCCCCTCGAACAGATCTAACCTGCACTGTTAGAAAAATCTGTACGAGGTTTAATACACATGTTTGTGCAGCAAATATGCACTGCCGCTGCTGAAATGTAGCGTACATTGGTTTAGTGAATTTAATATGCATGTTTACTAAATTTTATATGCATGTCGGTAAAGCAGTGTAGTGCTTTCATTTCTTTAAATCTTGTCAAATATTCGCAAATGAAGTAATAACCTAAAATTCATCGACTCAACTATTATTTATAACTAAAGAGCAACGTACAGGTGGAACTTTTTTCAAAATTCGCTCCGAATGGCAGAAATGTAACGTGCCCATGGGTACAGGCGATGGTAGGTTAGGTCCGTTTTTTATTCAATTAATTGAACTTTTAGATTTGAAATCGAATTTTATTTTTGCTCAACTTGAAGAATGTATCTTGTTTTATTATTCAGAATCAAAAATTTCTGGTAAACTTTTTTTTAATTTGTGAAAACTGGAATTATCTGATTTTTCTTGTAAGTGATTAGCATGAAAGTATATCAAATTTATTATACACGCTCTTAATGGCGATTTCATATGCCTGACGTATCAATTTTAATATACATTGGTATAATAAATTGAATATTATTTTTAACAGTGTACAATCGCAACTGTACTCACATTAAAGTTCTATCATTCATGGCAAATTTTGGAAAAAGTTCGACCCGTACATTGCACCTTAATCATAAAAAGAAATTTAACCGACCAACTCCAGATTATTACTTAAATTATTGCGAATTTCGGCAATGTTATGAAGATATAAAAATGCTTTGATTTTTAAAGCACGCTGCTGTATCGACCTGTATATTGAATTTAATATAAAATTTTGCAACTTTTCATATTTTAATATATATTAAATTTCAACTACCGCTCATGCAAATAACTTCATATACATTTGTAATAAAGATAATACACTAAGTATTTAGGTAACGCAGCTACATTTTTTTAGAAGACAAAATCCAGGTAAACGCTTAGCTGGGATAGCTAAACTATTTTTTCAGTGTAGAGGCATTCGCATTTACCTGAACATTTGATCAAATAAATGGAAACTGCAGAACAACAGAACTTCTGAGCATGCAGCAGATTACCGACATACGAGTTTGGATGTAGACATTGTAGACATTCAATATCATCGTGTTCCCATATTCATTTTCGGTGACAAACCTTCCGTTCGACAGAACTTAATTATACGCAGTGAAAACACGACTAAGCAAGAATTATGAATGGTCACCCATCCGAGCGATGACCGCGCCCGTCAAGCCATAACGTTAGAGATCTGGAGTAGTTAATATTCACCGCATCCAGCTTTTGCCATCTGTTCTAAAATAATGATTCTAATTTTATGATTTTTTCATTTAAAAAATTGTATTTTAAGCGAAAAATAATAAGTTCGTTTAAGTAAAATTTAATTAATAAAATGTTGCTTTCAGATGAAATTAAGGTCTGTTGAAAACTTGCAAAGCAATGCAATAATAATAAGAATTCAATCATTTGTCAAGTTCTTTGTGAGGGTGTCATATAACGCTCGTAATTCCAGCTGCGGAAAAACACTCGTCATTCCTACAAGACCTACAATCGTACTTTGAAGCCCGATACTCGACTCGGCTAATCGACCTATTCGATCAGTAATAAACGACTCAGTGATCGGATCCAAAACGTCTCCTCCCCTACAGCTTCTTATCCCTTCTTAACTTTTCTTCTTTTGTATCGTATGTGAGATCAAATCGCGATCGACACTTGATATTTGGATCAATTATATATCAGTGAATTGATATAACTCACCGACAAATAGATTCTGATGTATTATTATTATTGTATTATCATATTATAAATAAAATTTTTGGTAGAATAGTTAAAAATTCAGTCAGTGCAAGTCAATTTAATAATAATAGATTATTATATGCGCTCCAAAATAAAAATTTTTAATTACTTTCTTTTTTAGCTTTACAAGTGATCGATTTTTGTTACTAAATGATAATTGTACTTATTATCCGAACACTTTATCAAAATAACCTGATATTTTTAAATCATTTCTAATAATAGGAGTTAGAAATTAATTAGAATTTTCATATTTAATGGCCTCAAAGTAAAAATTGTTTAATTTTTAAGGCTTCTAGTTTGTAAATCGATAATTTTAAAAGCTTATTATTTAGAAGTTATGTAATTATGAAAGGTTTACATTTTTCTATAATTGAACTGCTGAACCACTGTCACCCTTTAACTAAAAAAATATTAACATCTTTATGTCCATTTCCCAAAAAAATCTCAATTTTTGGATTTTCTATAAGCGGCAAGCGGAGAAAGCT
This sequence comes from Druon quercuslanigerum, assembly GCA_010014905.2. NCBI lineage: Eukaryota > Metazoa > Arthropoda > Insecta > Hymenoptera > Cynipidae > Druon > Druon quercuslanigerum. Next base: position 1,223 of record JAAAKG020188228.1, on the reverse strand, counting down.
TTCAGTATTTTTATATCAAAAAGAAAAATGTTCGGACGTTTCTAGAGTCGTTTTCTTGCGGTTATTGAAGTATGGCAGTGCAGAATTAGATAACCAGAAAAATGCGAATTTTGCAAAAAAGCGAAAAAATATTCTTTAAAATCGAAATCAGTATTTAAAAATTAAACAAAAGTACATTTCTAAACTGAAGTTTTTCTAAATTTAGGCGAAAAAAGTTTTATATCCAGGTTTGAGGAAATGAATGTGGAAGTTGGCAATCTCAAAATCTCAAAATCAATCAAAAAAGCTAAAATTGAAGTTGGCACGACTACGGATTATAATTAAGAATTCAATTTTTATTAAAAAAAAAAAAAAAACATGCTTCTGAGATATTATGTTTCTGAATACGGGCAAATAAATAAAGTTTGATGTAAAAAAGTTATTCAATTCCCAAAAATCGACCTAAAAGTTTCGAGATTAAAATTCCACGTTTTTAAAAATAGAATTTGAATAGCAATTAAAGATCTAATTTTTGTTGTTGTAAAAATAAATACCTACTCTCTAAATATAGGAGATGCTGAATCAGAAGAATAATTTCGATTCGAAATTTTTTAGGGTCAAACGACCCTAAAAAATTATTCTTTTCCGAGAAATAAGTATATATTTTTTGTACTGAATAATAATAATTTCAAGAAAATATCAATACTCAAAGATTGAATGAAATACATACTAGGTTCAAATTTTAACAAAAATTTTATTAAAGTTTTTTAACCCATTGTCTACAAAAATTATATTTCAAAACAATCATTTTACCACAATGTGTATTTGATTTTTAATTATCTAGGTTCGAGGAAATAGATAGGAAAATTTACAAACTCAAAGTTAGGTAAACCCGTCGCGCTAGCAGTGAGAGATTTGCTGCACTTCGGTTAGGTGTGGCATCTGCTCCAGATTCGCGGTACTGGTTACCCCAAACTTGCGGAGATCAGTCGCTCTGAAACCTGGGTGCTATATTTTCCTAAATTGCGCAAGCGCGGAACTGTGGTGCAAGCGCCGCGTTTGCAGAACGGCTCAACTATATTGTTTGTTAAATGGTTCGGCCTGTTCGGGGTAATGGTTCACCCGAATCAGTGCAGCCGCTCTACTGAACAGAATTTGCGCTGTTTGTGCACGGAAAAAAATATGGGACCAAATAGTTGTCTAGTTTCAGAACTTATTATTACCAAAAATTGTAGTAGCTTTTC
>JAAAKG020188217.1:0-24997 GCA_010014905.2 Druon quercuslanigerum | reverse complement strand
AACCTTAAGTAAATTAGTTCTTCGCTTTATGTAAAACTGACGTAATTGAACCAAATGCATGTCATAACGATGAAGCTCACTGAGAGTGTAATAGCCCGCGAAGCGCGCAAAGCGAGCACACGAAGTGCAAAAACCTAGAGGAACCGCGCGTAAAGCGTAAGGAAAATGTGTCCGAGCGCGTAGCGCGAGATGAATAACTAATCGAGCGTGAAGCGCGAGATCTAACAGGTGCGCGCCCTAGGCGCGCTCAAACTTGCGGGCGAAGCGAGCCGCGCGCATAGCGCGCGATGAGAATGTGCCCGCGAGGCGGGCAGATTTTTCACCTTAAAGCACACATGTAATCGACCTCTGATGGTCATAAGTTAATAAAAATAATTATATTTCAAAATATTACCGCAATTAAAATAGATATAAAGACTTGATAAGTATCTTTTGCAGGTGATGCAGCAAAGTTGTCAACCAGCCCTACTTTGCAAGCGTTTTGCTTGTGAATGCGCCTTTCTGTTGTTTTCAAGAGCGCTGTAATGAACCCTTTCGACTCTCTACAGGTCTATTAGAGCTCAAGTTCCAACTTATACCAACTTTTATTTGAGCCGCAACTTTAGCGAACCCCTATTTTTTCTGTGTATTTTTTGAATAATGGTCTTTGAATAATCTACCATTCCTTCAAAGTTCAAAAATATCATTTTTTTGTGGTAGCTTTCATACATAAATCTTAATTAAAATTTATTTTATTGCAGCATTCTAAATATTTGTCATCCTAGGTCAAAAAAGGGGAACGTCTTGACTACAAAACCTTTACATTCCTGTAGATCCGTAGAGTCGTAAATTTTCGTAGTTGTACTTTTTTTTTAAATTCTTGTAGAAAAATAAAATTACAATAACATATAGCAGTACACAAGAAAGTATAAAATTCATCCGAATATTACAAAAACATGGAACCTTCCTCTAATTTCTGTTTTAATTCATTGCATTTATTTGTAAATTCCTGTAAAAATGGTTTAATTTTTTTGTGCTTTTGTGAAAAAATTATTTCACCAATCGTAGTCCAAGGTCTTTTAAAGTTAAAAAGTGGTAATATTATTTTTGTTTTAAAAATTAAAAAAGAGTTACGTAAAAGCAATCATTTTAATAATTCAATAATTTTATTTAGAATACTACCCTTAAAATCCTAAAAACCACTTTCTACCCAGAATGAAATATTATGTATAGTTTGTACATAGTGTGAAGTATTATGTATAATATTTATTTGTTTTATACAAAAAATGTATAAACCAAATGAATATTATATAAAAAACTTCACGCTATATATAAACTATATATCATTTTTCTGCCTGGGAATAGTGGGTTGCAAATTTATAATATGAATTTTTTATACAAGTTACATATTTTCGGCCTTCAATGATTAAAAATGATCTTCTTAAAGTTAAAATGTGTACCTTTGAAAAAGCTACCTCTAATTTTTAAAAACTATCCTTTCGAAAAATATTTTGCTTCTATCACACTCATTCACATCATTTGTCATAAGAAAACTCTAGGATTACTTTCTATCTGCCCTATGTATCGCGTTCTTTAAGAAAGTGAAAGAATTGAATTTTACTATTTTTCATTAAAAAACAAAGTTTCCAAAGGGGACATCAAATGGGTACTTGTGGAACATAAGCGGCTAACCATGTACAGAGTCTTATGGAGATTCGCAATTTTTTGTTAGTCCCGTTAGGTTTTAAGAAAAGAATACTAGTCTGCGGTGCTATCTGCCGGTTCTAAAGGTAGGAATGGACACTGAAAACATGTTCTTGTGCTTATGTTACATTGAAAACGACATATAAGAGTCAGTTCTTCGTCAACTTCCTCATTTTTTTTCATTTGTACACAATTAATTATTGAAAAAATATCCACGAAGTGCTCTGTAGTTATTATTACCGAGAGTTTTCAAAACAGTTAAAAAACATGCTTCCCTCAAATCGGTTTTTTGCGTATAAAAATGAGAGAAAGTGTCTATCGTATTTTAAATACAGCACGAATGTAGATGTGGCTTGAGGGTTAGCCCTTCATTTCCACGAATACCCCTTGGGACGAATCCCCCGGGAAACGTCAAGAGTCCACAGTTGGAGAAAGATTACAAATATTGCTCTGAAAACTTTACATGTTGTATATTAAACTGTTTTTTTTTCAATTTTGTAAACGCAAACAAAAAATTACACGCAAATAATAAATGACATAATTTTTCCGTTTTCCTGACAAATTTTCCGAATGAGGGTTAGCCCCTTATGTTTCCTGACCATTCAATTACTAAAATAGGTTATAGTTGCATAATAATAATCTTAATACTATTTTAATTCTGGTTTTGGGTCTATAAACTACTCTTATTAAAAAAACAATTGATGAAATATCGCCTTTGGCGAAAAAAGTCAAAAAGTCAGGAAATTAGTCTTATGCTTAAAAAATTTAATTTCACCTTATACAAACTAATAAAAACAAGGGTACGATTCTTAAAAGGCAAATAAATTCTCTGTAAAGTGCAAAAAGTTCTATTTTGTTTATCTTTAATTTTTAAGCACAACTATCGAAATACGTACGTATTTATATTAACATATTATTATATCTATTACTATTTCAGATTTTCATATAAGAAACACATATTCACACATACGGTAAAATTAAAACTTCACATGGATGATTACAAAATATCAACACATCTGAATGGGCTATCCATTTTTTCAATACATTCATGAAAATCCTTTTAGCACTTGGCAGGAACTTCGTTGCTTTGACCTTGACATAAAATGCAAAGGAGCTTGTAACTTATTTTCTTCTTTAGTAGAAATTTTTTTTCAGTTTGAGAAAGAAAAATATTTGTGTGAAACCTCTTCAAGGAGTGCTTACTTAATTTTCAGAATAAATTCTGTTAAATACAGTGTTTTCTCATTCTAATTTCGGAGGCGTATTCATTAAAAAATTCAAGTATCTGAAGAGTTGCGTCAAAAATAAAAAATAAACAAAATATTACTATATATTCTTTACAGAGAATACTTTATTGCATTCTAAGGGTAGTATCCTGGTTTGCTTGATGTGATTATGTACCAACCTCATTTTGCGATATACGAGTAAAGAATTTTGTTTAGGGTGGTTTAAAAGTTCAGAGCCTAAACTCTTTTCTCTATACTCTATATATTACATAAGAGAAATTATGTAAAGAAATGTGACAAAGGAGAAATATTTTTCGAAAGGGTGTTTTTAAAAAGATGAAGTTTATTTTTCCATTACTAACACACATTTTAATTTTTTGAAGTTCATTTTTAATCATTCAAGGCCAAAAATATGAAATGTGTATAAAAAAGCGCATTATAAATTGCAAACCCACAAAAGAGGGTAAACATTTCAGTTTTAAGGGTAGTATTCTGAATGAAATTAGTGTGAGGAAGGGGTTATAGAATTTTTTGATTGATCTAGAATTCTCGTGTTATTTATTTAAATAACACAGTCGTTTCGCAAACACTGCTTCGACCCTGGGTGCTAAACAATCTCTCTGATGTTACGTTACTCATTTGTTATTTTTATATCAAAAAAATCTTTTCAAAGTCACTTTAATCCATCTCACTTTAGATTATATCTAGAAAGAAATGAAACTTTACTTAATATATGTATGATGGCTGCAGTATTGCATGGGATTACATCAGGTTACATAAAATTATACAAGATTACATGAGATTACATAATAGATAAAACAAGATTAACAATAGGATTAAAATTAATGTAAGGAGAGATATATCAGAATCACTAATAATAATGGAATAATGTACAAATATAATTAGGATTAAGGTGTTTTCTTAAGTTCTGTACTAGATTAAACAAAAATTATGTTTAAGGAACATTTTTTATTCTTAGAATAACAAAAATGATCAATTTAATATTTTTAAATATTACTTTTCCTTGTAAAATTAAAATATCATTAAAAAGTTGATATAAAAGAGTATACTTTTTATATTTTTGCCAGAGAATGTAACATTGCTAATTAGCTGTACACCAGAAAGTGTAACGTGTCAAGGTCTTAAAGTTTTTTGAATAAGGTTTTCCATACTTAAACAAAATTTTCTCGTAAATGATATATATTTTCAGAACTTTCGGCAGTATTTAAAAAATTATATTATTTAGATTTCATTTAATTAACCCCATAATTTGATAATTACAGAGCGAATTAGGGTAAAAGGAAAATACTCGAACAAGGGAAGAAGCAACTTCAAATGAAAAAGTGCAATAATAATTTAGCGAAACAGATACGAGCTTAAAAGATTACATGGGATTACACCAGATGACATATGGTATAATGCAATATTACCACTGATTAAGCAAGAGTACATATATGTTTTTTTATGTAACTGTTGGTTGGAAAACTAATCTTCTTTTATTGAAGATTTAGCTACTGGATTAATAATTCATATTGCTTGGTTAAAAATTAAACTTTTTCTTGAAAATTTATCTTCATTTTTGTTTTGTTTATCGTAAATTTTTTATATTTTCTTTTAAAATCAACTGTTTGTTTGAAAAGGACTCATCTGTTTTTGTCAAGGATTAAACTATTTTGTTAAATATTCGACTTTTCTGTTTGAAACATTAACTATTACATTAGTAGACCAGTAGTAGTAAAAAATAACACCTGATACTATTACTACATTCAATTATTCTATTTTTTGTTAAAAATGTACCTTAGTTAGTAGAAACTTCAACTGTTTGATTGAAAATTTATGTTCTTTAGTAGAAAATTAATAATCTTGGTAAAAAATTCATCTATTGCAATATTAAATTTTAATTATTTAAATTTATAATATTATCTAATCTTGTAAATACAAATCGATCAATAAAATGTGTATTATAATCGAAATTTATATTAAATAGATGGAAAAAAGCGATGTTGTACGCCTAAGTAAATAATTATTTATTCAATTTTTTTGTCAACGTTTCGAGAGTCAAATGCTCTCCTGACAATAGGAAATCCAGTATCAAATTATAAGTCCATAGATATTATAAAAGAAGTCAATGTGTTGATTATTAAAACATGTTCCTAAAACTCCTTTTCATCTCGAATTTGTTCTGTGTTGCTGATAATTGAAATTCCATCATGTTTAAAAGAGAATGAGATCATCAAAAATTGATTTATATTGAAAAAATTACTAAAACACTTTTAAATTTAAATTTGAAAGGTTGCGATAAGCAAATATTATTTTTATAAGAAAAATTACAAGGTACCTTCCTCGTCATCGTGCTAAAATTCCGCAGTGCAATTCATTGACAACGAAGCAGTTTTCTAATTGAATGAAAGTTTAATTGAGTTCATGCGTGTCGGATTTCTAACACAAAAGACAATAATAATCTAATTCAGTCTTTCTCGCCATCTGAAGATATTCATTATTCACGAGAGTATTTATAATTTCATAGTTTCTCGTATGACTATGTATTGACTTTTCTGATTCCAATATTGTTTATTCATATAGGGGTGTTTGTGATGACCTTAATTTTCTAATCTACTTGTTTGATATAATGCTAATACATTTCGATCCCAGAATCTAGAAAATTAAATTTTGCAAAAATGGTCTTGCAGGTGTGTATTGTTTGTCTGTTTACCATATCTCGAAAAGTAAAAGGGCTGTAATCGTGAAATTTAGATGAATAGTACCTCCAATTAATGCACAGGTCTGATAAGATTGTGAGCTAGATCGGCAAATTAGATGTGGTTCTTTTTGCGTTTAGAAATTTAAAAAAAGGAAAATTTTACCTTATTTACGTAAAAAAAATTTCTTTGAAATTCAAAATACAACAATACTGTATCTGGTAATTTGTTCGCGTCTTTAAGGCGCATTCATGCACCTGTTGTTACATTTTTTTTTGACCTACAGGTACCGATTTATTCAGTTACGAAACAATTGTGTATCTATTTACATGAACAAAACTTGGTTGACCTATTGATGAACCTTCCATGACCTCGTACAATTTAGTAATACTGATTTATAAATTTAAAAAGTATATTCTTTATATTGTTTATATGAAGAAAACTTTTTAACAATGAGAACGCAACTGTGGCGTATATGATGTGTTTGCTCGCGTCTTCAAAATCGTTTGACTTATTGAGGAATCTTTTATGAATATGTATAAACTACCAATAACGTTTTCTTAAGTAGTCTATTACATTTTTTTGGTCTGTCTGTATGTGTAAAATGTAGTTGATGATAAAGGTACAACAGTACTATACATGATGTGCTTGTTTGCGTCTTTGCGACGAATCGATTGACATATTAAGAAACCACGCTTTAGTGATGGACTTCCTGGAAATAACATTTTTGCTTTATCACAAAATGATTCAAAACTCAATTACATTTTGTACTAGTTTGAAATAAATCAGATAAGATATTAGAAGTAAACGAATATTAAAACAGTCACTTTTTTAGATCTTCATTGTGTAAAACCTCCTTCTATGCGGTATTACGAGATACTTCGAAGTGGGATTTATTGCAATTTCTTTGTATTAATTTCAATTTTTTAAAAATTAGCTTTTATACTCCACTCTAAACATACAATATCCTCGAAAAACCACTCCTATCATATTTATTCAATCCTCTCTCAACTGCATTTATACTAAATAAGCAAAAAATTCTAAAAATCAAACTAATAACCTTTACAAGACGTTCTTAACTATACCTCTAACATCACCATAATTATTAACAATCCCAAAAATCTACCCGTACCACATTTAGTGAATCCCATCTCAGCTGCCATGGAATAAAAAACCTAAACATTATTTAATTCAAAATAACCAAACCATTTACCTTCACAAGACTTAAACTACATTCCTAACCCCTCGATAAAGATCAACAATACGGAAACACACATCTGTCAAATTTAATGAATCCCATTTAGCTGCTTTAAATTAAATCAGCCAAACAATTTGGAAATTGACAATAATCTAACCATTCACCTTTTTCAAACTTTAGACTATATCCCTGACCCAACACTAATTATCAACATTCCCGAAAAAATGACCCCTGTCAAATTTAATGAGTTCCATTTCATCTGCCTCAAATTGAAACAAACAGAAAATTTTCGAAATTAAAATTAATTACACCATTCACTTCCACAAGACTTTAAATTATATTCCTGACCCACAGTAATTATCAACAACTCCAAAAAACCATTACTGTCACATTTAATGAATCTGATCTCACTTTCACTAAATTAAAAAAAAAATCTAAGTCGAGCGGCACGTTTCGCTCGCACGCTTGAGCGCGCCTTGGGCGCGCGACTGTTGGTTCTCACGCTGCGCATTCAATAGTATATTTGTCATGCGCTTCGCGTTTGATAATGTATTTATCTCGCGCTAAGCGTTCGGTCTTTCTATTTACCGCACATTTGTGCGCAAGCCTTTTAAAATTAAAGTTAAAAGAATCGACATATGTCATTTAGTGATTGTAAATTCTCTTTTTTTAAAGCTCCTTCGCCTTTAACGAACACATTCTCATCACGTATCTCATGCTTTGCACTTGATTTCGTTGAAAATGCGAACTTTTCAACATTATGTTCAAATCTATTATGTAAAATATACATTATAATTATTTTTGTACCTCGGGCTGGCTGTACTTATTCAGATATTGAAAAATAATCTACAAATCTCCTCTCTTATTCTTTTTTTATTATTCTTTAACAAAATTATTTTAACTGTATTATTTTCATAATTAAAAAATGCGAATTCTATTCAAATAAAAATTATTATTAAAGATTTTACTGTAACTTGTGTCGTTTTCCTATAAATTTAATTTGTTTATATTTAATTTAGATGTAATTTAGGTGAAAAAAGTTGATAAATAAAATGTTATTGTGAACTGTCTTCTTACCGCAATTTGACCTTGGAAATTTGCCTCAAGGTCAAAATTGATGGTTTGATTGATTGATTTTACTTTTAACATATTTGTATAATTAGGGTTTATAATAAACTTCTAGATATTGTTTGGTTTAACAATTTTTGTCTTTTAATTTTGTTCGTCTCTGTGTCGTTCTTCCAAAAATTTGTTTTTTTAATTTTTAATCTTATTTTTTACGATTGAAAGAAAATCTAATCGTCCTATCTAAAAATGATTGATAACAAATTTATAGATCTTTTTAGGTTGTACAACTTAGTTTGTTAATTTGAGTTCAAACTTAGTGCCGTTTTTAGACAAATTAAATTTTTTAATTATGTATATTATTGTTTACGAGTAGAACGAAAACTACGAGTTCTATCAAAAATTATTCATGCCAAATTTGAATAAGTTTTCGCTATTTTTGCAAGAGCAACTTTTGTCTATTTTTTCATAGCTTGTGACATTTGTCCAAAACTTTAATTTTTTATTTTTAATGTTGTTTTTTATTACTAAAAACAAAAAATATGCGTACAATCGAAATTTGATTAATAACATATTTGTAGATCTTTTCGGGGCACACAATTTTAGTTGATTCATTTTTTTTCGTATCTTGCATAGTTTGGCCGCAAAATGGAATTTTTGATTTTTCATCATTTTTTGTATGATCAAAATTTGAATTTTCAACTTTTCGACAAAAATCAAAAAGTTGTCATGTTAATCTTTTCGGGCTTTCAAAAAACCACGTTTTTCTTCTCTTGACCTTCTCTTGACTGAAAGCGTGGAGATTTGATGAAAAACAGACAAAGTGAAATTATACATAAAACCAATACCTTCTCATTAGGATGAGAATGTAAAAAAATTGAAATTGAAAATAATCAAACCGGTTAAAGAGTCTAAACTATATTCCCTGTCACATTTAACGGACCCGTTTAAAAAAAACTCAATAATTTACCTTCACAAGCCTGTAAGCAACAATTTTAAAAAATCAGCTTCTTTACATTCGACGAACACCATCTCAACGGCCATCTGCTAAAACATCACTTGCCTTCACAAGATTTTTAACTATATCGTCAACCTGACAATAATAATTAAAAATCTCTAAAAACCCCAAAGAGCAAAAAAAATTTTAATTGATAATAATCCCACCAGTTACCTTTGCAAGACTCTAAACTATACCTTGAATCCCGCAATAATGATCAAAAACCTCCAAAATTCCCCTCTGTAACAATTATCTAACCCCATCTCAGCAGGCTTTAACTTAAACAGCTAAAAAAATATCAAATTAAAACAAATCACAAAAATCTCCTTCGCATGGCTCTCCACTGTATCATCAACTCCACTGTAATAGTGAAAACCCCCCAAAAAACCACCCTGGAACATTTAACGATATCCAGCTTTAAACTATTTTCATCCGAAAGCAATTAATTAAATCCATGATTTCGTTATTTAATTTTTTCAGAAAAACAATCTCGAAATACATTTTTTACAGTTCTCTTTAAGGAATCACTTTTGATGGAAAAGTTATAGACAAAATAATTTTTATTTCAGTAGTTTCGACATATTACACATGAAGCCATTTAGTTACCATCAAAACCTAACCAAACTGAACTCATAGAAAAGAATATTTGATGATGTTTCGAAATTGTCATTTTCGAGTCTATTCAGTGATATCACTCTAACTGCGCGATTTTGAGAACAACCTACTCTGGTTGACCTGCGCTTCCAAAAGTGCACCGAGTAACAAAAAGTACATTGAAACTTATGACTGAAAAGCGGTAGATCCTTTATCTTCAGAGTTTCAAACTTTCATTTAAGAGCAGAAAATTGCATTTTTTATTTTTAATGTCTCGTTATAGATTCAATCAGTTGTGCTTAATATTGTTTCAAATGTAGTGGTCAATAGCTTTACGAATATTTTTTTGGAAACTCTGCTAAATTCAAATGTCCTCCGCATAGGGTCTTACAGTTGCATAGTTTTCCCTATATAACCTAAAATAAAGGCGACCATCTGGCTCCTCTTCATTTAGAGGTACGCAAATCTTGATTCGAAAAATGTTTCTGTATGATAATTGGAATGGCCTAGAACATACCTAAGTCCTAAGGGGGTTTTCTAGGATAGGTTCATGCATAAATTTACGGCACTGTTTACTGCGAGCCAGTAGAGTCCCTTAAGAGGTGCTAGCCAGTTCCCCATATAGACGGTGTTTTTCATTCTTTGTTCCTTCTGCAGCCGTTCTCCATGGTTTTCCAGGCAGAAGACAAGAGAAGAGGTCTGGACTCTGGAGCCGTGGGAGGCTTTGCTCGAGCATTGTCGCGTGGGTCCTACGAGCCAAGTCCATTTGTTGGTCGGATGTGCACGAGTCGTGTACGTTGGAGATCCACTTTAATCTCAAAGCGATTAACAATGGTACCGACCACAGACAAGCTATTCTCCTCCTATATGAGATTAAGATCTCTATGCAACAGAAACTCCTGTAAACTTCACATTAAACTTTTTCAAGTACGATTTATTGTGTCCTACATGTCTTTCATGCAAAACGTATCAATTAATCATTCGAGTCGTACACGTTTGGTAATAAATTAAATTATCCACCAAGTATAGATAATACACGGAGGAAAATAGATGTTTTTAACGTAAATGTTTGAAGCATGAGATAGTACCGGAAAATATGCAGATATTTAAAGAAATCTGTATTATCATCAGAGATGGTTACCATGAATCAGTATACATATTATTTCACAATCCGTGAAAACAGAAATCAACACTATCGATCCAGTTAATAAAAAAATGGTTCGGACAAAGGTTGATCAGGACTGAGGAGGACGTTTTACTGTACCATCAATTTTGACCATGAGGTAAATTTTCAAGATCAAATGGAGGTAAGACCCTTTTCTTGAATGAGAACCCCTATTTTTGACTGTGGGTATGAAAAGAACGGAAAATTTTATGTCAAAAATGACATGTGCAAAAATGGTTTTTGTGACCTTGGGAAGGTAAAAAATTAAGGTTAAATGTCTGAGAAACGACCAGATGCCCTTTTTCTGAATTGTCTTGGTTTTCGGGTTAACAGACGTTTAAGATGCTTCAGAAAAGTCGATTAAATGTTAAGGTGTACATCATCTTGACAATCGTAACCTTCAGGTCAATTTTCAAGGTCACTTGAAGATCAAGACTATTTTTCTTAGATTGTACTCTGTGCCCGGATGAATTTTTTTGTAGACTTCAGGCTGTGGATTGTTATCACAACACCACCCCAAACACACTTAGACCGTAACAATCATTTCAGATAAGATGTAAAGACTGACAAAAGAAACAATCTTGACAATGTCACTTCGCTGTGACTAGTTACAAAAAAAGACACTTTGTCCTTACTTTTAGCGATACCTAGAAATAACGGCGTGGACGTAGTAAGTTCTGTTTCCTTTGGGGTGCTTTCTTGTCATAAGTTCCCCTTGCCTCTCACGTTTCGGGTGGTTGATTAACGTGAGTCCCCTTGCCTCTCACCATTGCTACCAGTGTTACAATCAGCCACGTAGTAACTGTTCGAAGTGCTCTCCATTGGCTTGAAGACACAAACGTACACGTCTTTCAAAACCGTCAACAGTTTTCAGCAAAGTTTCTCGAGAGATGGCTGCGCAAGCTGCCCGAATCCTCTAAATCAGATCTTCTCTTGTTATGGGTCGCTGAGGAAAAACTGCATTTTTAATATAACCTCATCAAAAGAAATCAGGTGATGTTAGATCTGGTGAGCAGGGGGGCCATTCGAATGGACCTCCTCGTCCAATCCATCACTCATTGAACTTTATTTTCAAAAACTCACGTACGATGAGTGCAAAATGTGGCGGAGCACGATCTTGTTGAAGCCACATTCATGGTCTTGTTGCTAAGTCGACGTTCTCCAATGGTCCAGGTAAATGGACCCTTAATAAATCTTAGTAATTGTGTATGCCAACGTTTCCGTCAAAAAAGTAGGGTCCAAGTAAATAGCCCTTTACTATTCCGCACCACACCATAACACTCCATCGAGTTTGATGATCCATCGGTCTGTACCAGTGAGGATTTTGGTCCGACCAATAATGACAGTTATGTCTATTGAGCTGTCCGTCGCTGTAGAATTTACTTTATTCTGAGAAAAGTACATATTGAATGAAACTAGGATCATTCTGTACCATTTGCAAAGCCCATTGTCAAAAATTAATACGCGCTAAAATATGATGGGGCCTTAAGGCTTGCGTTAGAGTAATGTGGTAAGCATAATAGTTCAGAGAACCCTAAAATTCTTGATACTGTACTTTGTGGTATACCTATCTCTCTTTTAATTTGTCGAGTACTGATTTGTGGATCAACATGAACAGCTGATAGGACAGTTACAACTCGTGCATCATTTTCGTTGTACTCATGATATCGGCGTTCACAAACAAGAATTCCATTGCGAGCTCTTTCAGTCAAAGAACTTATTGTTAAATTAGTAGGATGTCCTCTGTCTCAAAAGCGTTTAGCGTAAAGTCTTGATGAAATTGCGTAGTTAACGTGACATTCCCCTAAAATTAGTATCATATCAACGATTTCAGTAGGTAAGTAATCAGCCATATTGCGAAATTTCTTTGGACTAAGTTCTAGAATTGCTTGAAATTTTAATAATCGCAAAAAAATATAAGAAATTAATTGTAGACATATAATTATTGAACTATAATTATATTCTTATAATTTTTACATTTTCATCATTTATGATTGAGAAAGTATTAAAATTGTCCGAAATTTAACACCATACTTTTTCAACAGATCTTCACGTTTCGAGACCCCTGAATCCGAAAATAAAGCTTTTGCAATGGCGTCTGTCTGTCTGTCTATCCGTCCGTAAACAAGATAACTCTTGAAAAAAGGAACGAATTGAATCGATTTTTGGTACATTTTTTAGGACCTAGAATAAAGGACGAGTTCGTTAACCAGTCATTTTGGATAAAAATTGAAAAGGTTAGATTATTTTTAACATTTCTGGAACCATTTTTTTATATTTAAAAATTTTATGAACGGCTATTCATAGTACTCAGACAGCCAAACATTTTATCCTGATGACTTTTTTCGATAAAAAGAAAATTCTGAGAGTTATAGCATTTTTTAAATTTTATAAGTGAATCGAAAATCAAAATTTTAAGCCAAAAAAACCCTCGACATGAAAAAAACTTAAGAGAAGAAAAATCTTACTTTTTGAAAAGGAAGAAGGACGCGTACTTTTTGCTTTATTCGTGAAAAATACCATTGAAAATAAATAAAAAATAAATCACGAATTTGTGGAAAAACGACCAAAGTTATGAAAAAAAAGATTTAACAAAACCTGTTTATAAATTTTTGTGAAAGATAGCGCGCAGCGCGAGTGTCACGATGACAATGTGTACCTCGAAGCCTACAGAGCTTTTAGAAACTTAATCTTTAACTATACTTAATTACGTAGAAAATTCAGAATATGAAGACGCATATAAATACGGCGATCTAAATTTGATATTTTTTTACGAAGTTTTAACTAAGCATTCAAAATTAAAAGAATAAATATCCGAGTGCGAAACGCGTGATTCAACAGACGCGCAGACTGATTTTTTTTGTAAGAGGGGACTACAAACGATTTGATTCTTTACATGCGATTGCAAAGAATTGGATGGGATTGCATGCGATTGCATAAGATTGCAGACTGTACGCCAGATTGCAAGATTAATTAACCTCTCAGAAATAACTAATTTCACATATATATGCATATACAAAAAGGCAATTAAAATATGACATGTTTTGAATTGATGTTCAAGTTTTTTAATAAATTAAATTTTTGTATAAATCATTTCTTTAATTATCAAAACGCAACTTTTTTTACAGTATTTCACTTATTGACTTGCTAATATTTTAGAATGAAAACAGTTAATGTTTAACACATTTGAATTTTCGAATTTTGAAAGAGTAAAGTTCAATTGGTTAGACTTTGGTTGATTTGAGTTTGGGTTAGGGTTGAGCTTGAAGATTTTGAGTGGTTTTCAGTTTTAAATAATAATAATTATTACGTACCTTGTGTTTTTAGTTTAAATTAATTATATTATATTATTATATTATATTATATTAATTATATTAATTAAATTAATAAATTAATTTTAATCTTTCAAACTTATTAACATTTCACCCGATTTCAATTTGCTTTGAGTATGTTAATTGAAATAAATTACAAATTACCACTTTTTTAAATAAAAGAGAACAAAAATTACATTTGACTAATTCATATTTTGTTGAAAGAACAATGTACAATATTCATAAATGAATATTTTAAATAAATAATTCGAATTCCATGTTTTTCAAAATATAGGTGAGCTCTGGGCGCGAGCCTGTACATTTGAGAAAGTTAAAAAATTAATTATTATTTAAATTATATGTGACTTCAGTTTTTTAATTTGTTAAGTTATTAACGCAAACTGCAATAGTCTATTGCATAATCTGGAATTTTAAATATGTAACTAAAAAATAACCACACACTATTCCCTATCACTTGAGTTCAGTCTAACATAGCCAATAAGCATTACGGATATTCGAAAACTATAAAATACCGAAATTGCGAGTTTTTTGTATTATCAATTTTATAAGGAAGGAAAGTAGCATGTAGTTAGTATGTTTTTAGAAATGTTAAAAGTGGTTTTTAATTTTCTGAATCAACAATACAAATCTTTAGGAATAGAAATCGATTAATATCCGGAGATTCCGTGAAACCGAAGTACACATTTTTCTGAACTGTTGAAAATTTGCATGTGATTAAAATACTTTTTCAGATGACTTCTTAAAACTAAATCAAAAATTTTTATTGATATCAAAATAGTTATAAAATACAAAATGAGATCATATATTTACAACAAAATTAAACTTCTGTAAATATGAAAAATAATTCCCATTGAAAGAATCTTTGAGGTTTAGAAAGTTTAATTAATTTGTTTTTAATAATTACTTTAATGTAGGAAAGTATAAAAGCAACTGATTATGTATAGAGTTTTTAAGATTTAAATTGAGGATAAGTAGGAACTCATAAGGCGTTTTAAGTATCATTCACTGGAACTTTCGTTGCACTCCCGTACATATTATATTCTTTTCACTTCCTACTGGCAATATGTGGGCAGCACAGTTATTACACGTTTTTATTTGCAAAGAGTCTTATGCGCGAGAGCATTGTTTCGCAAGTCAGTCCCAAGTGCTTCATACAAATGAAAAAATATTCCGACAAAAATAACTCTAATATCAGAGAGGTGAAGTTATTAAATATTAAGTTATTAAGTATAAAATATCGAAAACCATGAGAACCAAATCTCATAAAAAAATTAATTCAGCAGTTTCATTGGGAACCAAATAGTTACACTTTTAACAAACAAACAAAAAGAATTATCAAGGAAAAAGTTTATTTGCAACCAAGAAATAACTTTCTACCAAGAATGGCGACTTTTCTACCATATCACATAAATTTTCAATCCAAAAGCACAACTCTTTAACGAAACAGTTAAATCTTCGACCAAAAAATATGACTATTAAAAGAGTTGAATTTTCAACCTACAAAGATGGATTTTGTATCAAATGGTCGAATTTTCAAATAAACAGATTTTAAAATTCAATCCAAAGCAATTAAATAAATTTTTTAACAAAACAGTTGAATTTTCAGTCAGAAAAGTTTAATTTTCTACATATTTTTTTAGCCGTGAAATATGACTTTTCTACCAAAAGACAAATTCTTAACCAGCTTATTGAAATGAAAAAACGAGTTTTGAACGAAATAGTTCGACCAAAAATATAAATTTTCAATAGCAATATTAATATTCAACCAATTAGTTTAATTTTCTAACAAACTGTTGAATATTTTAACAAAAGGAAGAAATTCTACATACGTAGTGGCTAGCCTGCCTGCGCCGGCTACATGCAATCTTGTCGGCTTTTTTTTCCTTTTCCCTTTTTTTACATTTTTTTAAAAATGTATACTGATGTATATTGATGCGCTGATCACAAACCTGGACATAAAAACACCTAAAAAAATAGTTTTCAGTGTTAAAGCTTAAAAAAATTACGTTTTTTATTTACGAAGTTTATATACACTATCTGTACCGTCAAAGAGCATATTTCAAGCGTACGAAAGGGACTTTCATGCATTTTAGAGTAAGGCGATGTAATTGAGGAGTGATTTTGATAGTTTTTGGCTTTTAACGGTTTTAACGAAACTTTCTGCGATTCAATAATAACAATTGACGTCTCGTGGGGGCATAAATGTACCCCTGCGACTAGTCACAGAAATAATTTTGGTCGCACCCCTACCCCTTTTCCAACGCCTTGTAGGGACGTGTAGGTGCCCCTTTGACTGGTCAAAGAAATAATTTATGGTCGCACCCCTACTTCTTTTCCAACGCTACGTGGGGGCGGGAAGGCACCCCTGTGACTGGTCACAGAAATAATGTTAGGTCGCACCCCTACCTCTTTTCCAACGCCTCGTGGTGGTGTGTAGGTACCCCTTTGACTGATCAAAGAAATAATTTAAGGTCGCACTTCTATCCCTTTTCCAATGCCACGTGGGGGCGGACAGGTACCCCTGTGACTTGTCCCAGAAATAATGTGAGGTCGCAGTCCTACCCCTTTCCTAACGCCACGAGGGGGCGGGATGGCACCCTTGGGACTACTCAATGAAATAATTTAGGCTCGCACCCCTACCCCTTTTCCAACGCCACGTCGGGGCGGGATGGTATTGAGCGTTATATCACGGTAATGTGTTGTAATATCCAATTTCGTGCCACGTATAAACTTTGCAATTATTAGTCCGGTCACTTTGGGCGTCAATATCTAAGAGAAGAAAAATGCTAAAAAAATCTGTACAGTGCATGTCAATGTAGCTTTATTCTTGCGTCGATTGCATGCTTAGCGGTTATTGTGAAAAAATCTGGTCAGGAGCTGTCATCCATTATTTGCCGAAAAGCACCAAATTAATGCACTTGGAGTTGATAAGTCAACTTTGAGATGCTCCTGTATTGTCAAATTTGACTAGAAAATTTCGATTTTTTTAAAATTATTCTACAAAGCCTTAAGAACTTATATATTTTTCTTAAACTTAAAAAATTTTCATCAACGTGACTATAAAGTGATCTACAAGAAAAAAAATTCAACCATATAAAAACGTTCGATTAATAATGGCGCAGTAGAGATGTTTGTTTCATTGAAGTATAGTGGTACATTCAAAGACCCAGGCGGGCTTTGAAGCACAGTAGTACGCAGCATCTGGAACCTCAGTTCATTGTTTTTATAAAATCTATTTATATGATGTTAATACTTTTCTTTTTTAAACATTAAAAGCTTTGGCTCATTGTGGTAGGTGCAGTAGTGTTGAAGATCTTTTTTTTTCTTGTAAACTACTTTAAAGTCACGTTCATAAGAATATGAAATTTGTGAAAAAGGTGTAAGTTCTTAAGGCTTTGAAAAATTAATAAAAAAAAAATAAAAATTTTCGAGGTAAATTTAATAATACAGGAGCTTCTCAAAGTTGACATATCTACTTAAAGCTCATTATTTCGGTCCTTTCCGTTAAACAATAACCTCTACGCATGTAGTCGACGCAAAAAAAACATGCACTAAACATTTTTTTAACCATTTTTCTTTTCTGAGATATTCACGGCAAAGGGACCAGACTACATGAAATAATTAGAGAGTATAGTATATATTCGGTTATGTTTAATGAAGTGCCTAATATTCACCTTGAAAATACTTGGTCTATGCTCACCGTATTTTCATCAAAAAACGCAGATTATTTTTGTTTTTACAAACATGATTTTTGCCAGTTTTGACCTTAAAAATTATATTTGCAGATATTTGCATGACTGTATACGAGATTCGCTTTTATTTCGTACTTTGCTCTTCGCGAAAAGTAGCCGGCAATGTAGACTCCACTTTCTACATAACTGTTTAATTTTCAACTTAAAAAAAGCATTTTTTCAAATAGTTTAACTTGAAACCAGGTAGATTATTTTTCAATAAGAATTTTCATCGAATCACGCAATAATGGTAATAATAATAACATATCAATTTTTAACCAAACAGTTGCATTTTTAACCAAAAATATAATTGTTCCATTTTTAGTTAAAATAATTAGGTCTCAAACAAAAAAAAAAACTTTTTAACAAAATATATGAATTTTCAACTAAAATAATGAATTTAAAAAAAAAAATGAATTTTGAACAGGAGAGTTCAAAATTTAACCCAAAAGATGATTTTTTTAACTAACAAGATTAATTTTTAATATTTATTTCTTTAAACTTTTTTGGTATAACAATGTAAGATACTGTTTAAAAACACATTCGCACTTATGGTTTTTTCAATTTTGCCCTAAGAAAAAAAATGAGAGAAAAAACAAATTTTTTTCTACAAATTTTAATTTTTTTACTAAAAAAATATTTTTTACTGCTTATTTTAATATTAATTTCGAAACATACCATTCACGAGGTGTGGCAACGTTTAGTCGGATTTTACCCACCTACGATAAAATTTTCTGTTAATTTCTTCAAAATGTAATCCTTAATCGGTTAAAGTCTCATTCATTATTTTATGAGACTTTATCATAACCTTTTTAATTGTTTTTAAAATTTGACATATGAAAAAGTTTAACTATATGTATTTTCCAATGATATAGTTTTTGATTTTGTTTTTACTGTACGACATTAATCTGAGGTTTTTGACTAATTTAAACTTCGATAACTCAGGTTAAAATCTTTTGAAAATGGTACGCATTGTACCGAAACGTTAAGGATTAAGGGACGAATTTTTAATCAAATAAATTTTGAGTTAAAAACACTCATAGGTTTTATAAGTCGGTTTTTTAAAAATAATATGTTTATTGATTTAAATAAACACTGTTTTTGTATTTCTACTTTGGCGTGCATTCTGTATACTCTTACGAATAAAGTAAATCACGGCGATTGTTGGCATAGTTTTTTCTGAAAAATCTGTCTAAAATCTTAATGATGTATTTGAGTAAAAGCAATTTAATATATGCATGTGGAATGTTCTATTTGAGAGAAAAAAGGAAGCCTTGTTTTCCCCCATCATCCAAGGAGTCAATTGCAGCCGAACTGAATAATGGTTAGCTGGGGGGCCCAGAGTTTAAGATAAGTTTCCAACCACCACAACCGCGGTAAAGGTACACAGAACCATTTCCAGAGGTTATTATATTATGTATTATGTTATATCTTATATAATTATACATTTTTACTAATTTCTTTTTAGCACACGTCTTACCAAACGTACCGTACTTTGCTACTAAACACGTCCGCGCGAACGCGGATTATTATTATTATCATTCTAATAAAAAACAATTTCTCTTACTAAAGATAGTTTAAAGTTTGATATGGGTTATTGTTTTTACAAAAAGTCAGTGCCAGAATGAAAGCAATATCAATAATAGTAGCTACCTGAGCAAGATGAAATGAAACCTATTGTTTGCGTTTCTTGCGCGCACTGGTAGCCGGTATAGTCGCCTCGCATTCGGATCTTTTGCGGGCTTTCCTAAATTTTGTCAACTAGCTTGGTTTTCTAAATGAGGACCAATGGTCAACATGATTTACGACTATCACGATCATCAGTGCTTCCAGCATGAACGAGAATAGCAAACAGTTTGTGGTCCACAACAAAGGCAGAACCAACATCATCTTTGATCAAATGGCTGTCTTCTTCGAATAATTGCGAAGCGCAGATATTGTCGCATGTAATTATATGATTGCGTAACACGCAGAGCTGGGAACATGCCAGAAGTTTGAATATCGGCACATGTGTAACAACTCGTGGATCGGAGATTTGATTTGTCTTGCATATGCCGGATCAGGTCCTTCATAAAGTTCTATTTCACGATTCAGTAAATGACTTACATATGTGATATCTGACCTAACCAGATCTGGGCTCATCAGAAGTAAGGTAAGTTGTACATGGACGGATTTGTTCAGTACATAGTGATCTTGAACTCCAGATTTGACTCTGTACTCCGTCGCTTCTTCTTCTGTACCGATTTTTATTTCACCTGGAAAATTGTGAACAATGGGGATGCCATCTGCCCTGTTGTATTGGTGCTGCTTGGAGAACGGGTGTTCAATCATACGTTTCTTGCGTGATTTGATTTATTTCTAAATCTTTTAATATCATCTGCCTTCCATTTTTATTTAGGTTTCAAATGCTAAGATTTTCCAAAACTTTGTGTAGAGTGAAAAAATTATTAAGTTTTTTATTTGTGCATTAGGGTGGTTCAAGAAAAAGCTAAATTTGAATTTTGTTGGTGGTAAGGGCGAGTTTTGTGAGGTTTTCTGTTAGAAAAAGGTGGGAAAACCTCCATTTATTCAAGTGTATATCTGACAGGCGTAATTTTTCATAAAACGAGTGCATATTTCCGTTTAAAAATTTTTAAATTATCCATTATGCCCCAAAAATAATACCCTAAAGAAGAATAGATATTTTGTGATATATTTATCGTAATAATTGCATTTTATTATATTTTCGTATTTGTTTTTAATGGTATGAGCAATTTCTGCTTCCTTGCAGAAAAAGCTTTCTAGCGGTAAGAATTTCGCAAAAATTACTACTCGCTTAATTAAACGTTCTTACATTGAAAAAATTCTAATACAATGTTCTAAGAAATTGTACAGATGTGTGTACGTATGTGTCACACTTTTTTGTGAACACGAAAACATGGAGACCTTTTGCAGGTAAATTGCGGAAATTTGGGAGAATTATTTTTATGACTAATATCTCAAAATTGACCAATGAATTCCTCAAAATATATAAATATTTTTTTGCACTTTATAATATTTAAAAATCGGGGTCCTAATGTAAAACTTTTGTTATACATATAATTCAAAGTTTATGTAGAAATAAAAAATAATCCTTGATTTAAAACAAATTAATATAACTGTAATATTATTAAACCTCGGAAAAGTGTAAGAAAGTTCTTGTCATCTTACTTAACAAAAAAATCATACAATAATTTACAAAAAATGCAAAATTGATCAAGATTGTTCTGATAGAGATTCTGATCATGATAATCCATTCAATACCGTTTTAGTTTGAAAAGAATAAGTTATATTCATATTTCGCCAATCGCATTGACCTGATTTTTATTAAACGTGCGTGGAAAAAAACCTTTTTTATTGTTCCCGTACATTAAAAATAATTTTGGGTATAAATAAAATATAGGTCATTCCAAAGGTTTTCTTTTTTTAAATAAAATTTTGATGCCTATGTCTTTTTGCCGTTCCAAACTTTAGAGCATGTGACTTTTTGGAATTCCAAACTTTGGCGCTTATGCCCTTTTTACGGACACCAAAACTATAAGGGCTTCTGCCCGGGACCATGAAACCTTACTGATTCTTGCTGAAGGTTATTTATTATTCGTTCACAACTAAAATTTAAGAACCTAAATATAAGGGAATGTTTTTTAACTTAAATTAATTTTAACCTTACATTAATTGAAAGGTTGACAAAATGCGAATTTTTTTTAGACAAAACTGCAAATTTTTTAACATTATTCCAAGAGAATAATATTGAAAATAATTATATATTGTTTAAACAATAGTGTTTGCCTTTTTATTAAAAAGTTACCTCACCAACTAAAAAGTGGACATAAATTTTAAAATACCAAATAAATCTGCACCGGGTCGCGCACCACGTAATTAAGCACGTATTCTACGAGAACTTTTAAGAATTTAAATTGTGCCAACTGCCAAAATAACTACCAATGATTAGTCGACGATCTGGGTGCACCGGGTCGAGCACCAGGTAGATTAGCACATGTTCCACAAGAACTTTTTCGAAATTTAAATTGTTCCAAAAGCCAAAATAACTAAAAATTGCGAATCAATGATCCGGGTTAACATGGTCAACACCAGGTAGCTTAGCATGTATTCTACAAGAACTTTTCTAAAATTTAAATTATTCCAACTTTCAAAATATCTAAAATTTTACGTCAAAGACCCGGGTGCACAGGATCGAGCACCAGGTAGTTTACTAAGTATTCTACAAGAAATTTAAAAAATTTAAATGTTGCGAATAGAGAAGATAATTCCAAATGGTGAGTCGACGACCCAAGTGCACCGGTTCGCTTAGCACGTATTTTAAGAGAACTTATTGGGAATTTATATTGTTCCAACTGCCAAAAGAACTGCCAATGATTATTCGACGATCCAGGTGCACCAGGTTGCGAACCAGGTAGTTTAGCGCGTATTCTGTGAGAGCACCTAGTAGATTAATACGTATTCTACAAGTAATTTTTAAATATTTAAATGTTGAGAACAACGAAAACAATTGCGAATGGTAAGCCGACGTCTCAGGTGCACCGGGTCGCGCACCAGGTAGTTTAGCACGTATTCTACGAGAACTTATTAGAAATCACACTGTTCCAACTGCCAAAATAACCAGAAGGATTAATCGACAATCTGGGTGCACCGGATCGAGCACCAGGTAGCTTAGCACGTTTTCTACAAGAACTTTTAGAAAATTTAAATTATGCCGAAAGCCAAAATAACTAAAACTGGCGCGTCGACGACCCCGGTACACCAATTCGCACAACACGTAGTTTAATACGTAATCTACTAGAACATTTTAAATATTTAAATGTGGTGAATAACGAAAACAATGCCAACTGGTAAGTCGACGACCCAGGTGCATCGGTTCGCGCAACTGGTAGCTTAGCACGTATTCTACGAGAACTTATTAAAAATTTAAATTTTGCTAACTGCCTAAATAACTTTCAAATATTAGTCGAAGATAATGGTACACCGAATCGAGCACTAGGTAGTTCAGCACGTATTCTACGACAACTTTATAAGAATTTAAATGGTGAAAACTACCAAAATAACTACTAACTAACTAACTAACTAACTAACTACTACAAAACTACTAATAATTATGAGCCCACGACCCGAGTGCACCGTACAGCGCACCAGGTAGTTTAGCACTATTCTACGAGAACTTTTTAAGAATTTAAATTGTGCCAACTGCCAAAATAACTAAAATATGTCAGTTCAAGATACGGGTGCACCGGATCCAGCACCAGGTAGTTTAATACGTATTCTACGAGAACTTTTTAAAACTTGAATTTGGTGAATAACGAACACAATTCCAAATGATGAGTTGAGGACCCACGTGCACCGTTTCGCGCACCAGGTAGTTTAGCACGTATTCAACGATAACTTATTATGAATTTAAATTGTGCCAACTGCCTGCATAACTACCAATGATTAGTCGATGATCTGGGTGCACCGGGTCGAGCACTCGATGCCAATTGCCAAAATAACTGCCAATGATAAGTTGATGATCCCGGTGCACCGGATTAAACACCAAGTAGTTTAATACGTATTCTACGAGAACTTTTGAAAATTTTAAATTTTTTGATTAAATAAACGAACGCAAATCTTGGGTCGAAGACCCAGGTGCATCGGGTCGCGCAACAGGTAGCTTAGCACGTATTCTACAAGAACTTTATTGAATTTTAAATTGTTCCAACAGACAAAATAACTAAAAATTGCGAGTCGACGATCCGGGTGCACCGGGACGTGTACCAGGTTGTTTAGCACGTACTCTACGATAACTTTTTTAATATTCAAATTTTGTTAATAACGAAAACAATTCCAAATGGTAAGTCGACGAACCTTGTGCACAGGGTCGTGCACCACGTAGTGTAGCTCCTTTTCTACGAGAACCTTTTAAGAATTGAAATTGTGCTAACTGACAAAATTACTACCAATAATGAGCTGATGATCCGGGTGAAACTGGTCGCGCACCAGGTAACTTAGCACTTATTATACGAGACATTTTTAGGAATATAAATGGTCCCATCTCTTATCATAATTACCAATCGTTTAAATTTTAAAAAAGTTTCTGTGGAATACATGCTAAGCTATCTGGTGCATACCGGTACCCGGTACACCCGGATCGTCGATTCCAATTTTTAGTTATTTTAGCTGTTTGAACAATTTAAATTTCGAAAAAGTTCTTGCAGAATTCGTGCTTAGCTACCTGGGGCTCGATTCGGTGCACCCGGATCGTCGACTAATCATTGGTATTTATTTTGGCAGTTGGCACAATTAAAATTCTTAATAAGTTCTCGTAGAAGATATGCTAAGCTACCGGGTGCACGGCCCAGTGTACGCGAGTCGTCGATTGATCATTTGGAATTGTTTTCGTTATTCACAAAATTTAAGTTTTTAAAAAGTTCCCGTAGAATATGTGCTAAACTACCTAGTGCTCGATCTAATTCACCGGGATCGTCGACAGTTTACACAATTTAACTCCTTAAAAAGTTCTCTCAGAGTATATTTTAAAACACCTACTGCGCGACCCAGTACACCCTGGTCGTCGTCTTATCATTTGAAATTGTTTTCGTAATTCAAAAAATTAAATTTTTTAAAAAGTTCTCGTAGAATACGTATTTAACTACATGGTGCACCATTAGGTGCACCGGGATCGTCGACTTATCATTGGTGTTCATATTGGCAGTTGGCACAATTTAAATCCTTAAAAAGTTCTGGTAGAATACGTGCTAAGCAACCTGATGCGCGACGCGGTGCACCCGGATCGTCGACTAATCGTTGTTAGTTATTTTTACAGTAGGCACAATTTAAATTTCTAATAAGTTCTCGGAGAATACTTGCTGAACTTCCTGGTGCGAGACACGGTGCACGTGGTCTCCAACTCACCATTTGGAGTTGTTTTCGTTATTCAAAAAATTCAATGTTTTAAAAGTTCTCGTAGAATACGTATTAAACTACCTGGTGCTCGATCCGGTACATCGGGTAGTGATATTACTTTATATATTTGATATATTTTTACTTCTGATAAGGGGGCCTGTTCTAACAATAACCTTTTTACCTTCGTTTATGCGTCTATCTAACTCCTCATCTATCATCCCGTCCCTAGTAAATCAGCTACCAAGGTATACGAATTTCTCAACTTGTTCAATTTTCTCATCATTCAATACAATGTTGCATATTGTTGTCCCACTCTTGCCTTCGAACACCATAGTTTTTGTTTTATTTACGTTAATTTTGAGGCCCATGCTCTTCATGCTTGCATTCAATTTATT
>JAAAKG020188206.1:0-24999 GCA_010014905.2 Druon quercuslanigerum | reverse complement strand
AATTTTTGAATTAAAATTTAGCTTAAATTTTAAATATTATGTTATTGTTCAAAATTCGTCTATTAAATTTCTGGATGAAAATTTATCTTATTTTTAGTTGAAATTTCAAATTTTGTTTAAAATCCGTTTTCTTTGACAGGAAAATTATCTTCTTTGTTGAAATTTTTAATAAAATTTCATGTACTTTTCTCAATTTTTTGTTGGAGGAAATTAATCTTCTTGGTCGAAAATTAATTGTTGTTAATTTTTTTTTTGAAAATTAACTTTGTTAACTGAAAATTTAAATATTTAATTTTTAGATGAAATTTAATCCTTTTTAGTAAAAATTTCGTATATTTTGTTGAAAACTAAACGTTTTAGTTAAAAATTCAACTATTTTGTTAATTTTTTTTATTAAAAATTAATTTTTTAACTGCAGCTTTAACTATTCAATTTTTGGATAAAAATATATATTCTTTTAATTAAAACTTCTTGTATTTTGTTCAAAATTCGTCTTTTTTTGACACAAAATTATTCTTGATTGAAAATTCATTTTCTTGATTGAAAATTTAACTATTTAATTTTTGAATTAAAATTTAGCTTAAATTTTAAATATTATGTTATTGTTCAAAATTCGCCTATTAAATTTCTGGATGAAAATTTATCTTATTTTTAGTTGAAATTTCAAATTTTGTTTAAAATCGGTTTTCTTTGACAGAAAAATTATCTTCGTTGTTGAAATTTTTAATAAAATTTCATGTAATTTTCTCAATTTTTTGTTGGAGGAAATTAATCTTCTTGGTCGAAAATTAATTGTTGTTAATTTTTTTTTGAAAATTAACTTTGTTAACTGAAAATTTAAATATTTAATTTTTAGATGAAATTTGATCCTTTTTGGTTGAAATTTCGTGTTTTTTGTTGAAAATTGAACTATTTAGTTTTTTTTTATTAGAAATTAATTTTTTAACTGCAGCTTTAACTATTCAATTTTTGGATTAAAAAAATATCTTTTTTTAATTAAATCTTCTTGTATTTGGTTCAAAATTCGTCTTTTTTTGGCACAAAATTATTCTTAATTGAAAATTCATTTTCTGGATTGAAAATTTAACTATTTTGTGAATAATTCTCTTTAAAATTAATTTTTCAACTAAAAATTTAACTATTTAATTTCTGAATTAAAAGGTAGCTTTTCAGTTTAAATTTCATGTATTTTGTTCAAAATTCGCCCATTAAATTTCTGGATGAAAATTTATCTTATTTTTAGATGAAATTTCAAGTTTTGTTCAAAATCCGTCTTCTTTGGCAGAAAATTTTTCTTCTTTGTCAAAATTCCATTTCTTTGGTTGGAAGTTTAACTATTTAGTATGCAAATAAAAATTATTATTTTTTAAAAATTAATTTTGTTATTCCAAAATTTAACAATTCAGCTTTCTGATGAACACGTATCTGGTTCAGCTGAAATTTCATGGATTTTGTTAAAAAATGGTTTTTTTTGGTAAACAATTTATCTTCTTGGTTGAAATTTGAACTATTTTTGTCACGATTCGAATTTTGTGGTCGAAGTATCATTTTTTAAACTGAAATAATAACTTCAATTTTTAGATGAAAATTGAACGTTTTTAGTTAAAATTCTACTTATTTTGTTGAAAATTAACTTTGTTAACCGAAAATTTAAATATTCAATTTTTAGATGAAATTTTATCCTTTTTAGTTGAAATTTCGTGTATTTTGTTGCAAATTAAACGTTTTTGTTGAAAATTCAAACATTTTGTTAATTTTTTTATTATAAATTAATTTTGTAACTGCAGCTTCAGCTATTCTATTCTTGGATAAAAGTGTATCTTTTATAGTTGATAGTTGAACTTTTAGGTTGAAACTTCATGTAAATATTATTTTGTTAAAAATTATTTTTTAACTTTCATTATTTTAATTGAAAATGTATCTCTACAGTCAAAAATTAAACTATTTTGTACAAAAATCGTCTTCATTTTGGTTGAGATTTAATTTTTTTTTAACTAAAATATTACCTGTTCAATTTTTGGATAAAAATATCTTTTTTTAATTAAAACTTCTTGTACTTTGTTCAAAATTTGTCTTTTTTTTAGCACAAAATTATTCTTGATTCCAAATTCATTTTCTTGGTTGAAAATTTAACTATTTTCTTAAAAATTCTTTTTAAAATTATTTTTGTTAACTAAAAAATTAACTATTTAATTTCTGATTTAAAATTTAGCTTTTCAGTTAAAATTTCAATCCATTTCAAAATTCGTCTATTAAATTTTTGGATGAAAATTTATCTTATTTTTAGTTAAAATTTCAAGTTTTGTTCAAAATCCGTCTTCTTTGGCAGAAACATTATCTTCTTTTTTGGCAAATTAACTATTTAATATGTGGATAAAAATTGTTATTAAAAAAAAATTAATTTCGTTATTCCAAAATTTAACAATTTAGCTTTTGGATGAACATTGTTAAAAAATCGTCTTTTTTGATAAATACTTTATCTTTTTGGTAGAAAATTTAACTATTTTTGTCACGATTCGTATTTTTTGTTAGAAATATAATTTTTTTAACTGAAATAATAACTTCAGTTTTTAGATGAAAATTGATCGTTTTTATTTGAAATTGCACTTTTTTTTTTGAAAATTCGCCTTTTTTGGTATGAAACTGATACTATTCACTGAAAATATAACTATTTTGTTGAAATTAAAAAAAAATGAATTTCATTAACATACATTTAAACTGTTCCATTTCTGTTTGAAAATTGATCGTTTTTAGTTGATAATTCAAGTATTTTGTTAAAAATTTACTTTTCAGTTAGAGATTTATCATTTTTAATGAAAATTCATCTTCATGGTCGAATATTAATTTTTGTTCAATTTTTGTTGTTAAAAATTAACTTTGTTAACTAAAAATTTAAATATTCAATTTTTAGATGAAATTTGATCCTTTTTGGTTGAAATTTCGTGTTTTTTGTTGAAAATTGAACTATTTTGTTAATTTTTTTTATTAAAAATTAATTTTTTAACTGCAGCTTTAACTATTCTATTCTTGGATAAAAGTGTATATTTTATAATTGATAATTGAACTTTTAGGTTGAAACTTCATGTAAATATTAATTTGTTAAAAATTATTTTTTAAGTTTCATTATTTTAATTGAAAATGTATCTCTACAGTTAAAAGTTAAACTATTTTGTACAAAAATCGTCTTTATTTTTGTTGAGAATTATTTTTTTTAACTAAAATAATATCTATTCAATTCTTGGATAAAAATATATCTTTGTTTGATTAAAACTTCTTGCATTTTGTTCCAAATTCGTCTTTTTTTGGCACAAAATTATTCTTGATTAAAAATTAATTTCGTTGATTGAAAATTTAACTATTTTGTTAATAATTCTTTTTAAAATTAATTTTGTTAACAAAAAATTTAACTAATTAATTTCTGAATTAAAATTTAGCTTTTCAGTTTAAATTTCACGTATTTCGTTTAAAATTCGTCTATTAAATTTCTGGATGAAAATTTATCTTATTGTTATTATCTTATGTATATAAATACATCTTATCTAAATTCCATTTCTTTGGTTTAAAAATCCGTTCTTTGGTTAGAAATTTAACTATTTAATATGTGGATAAAAATTATTATTTTTTAAAAATTAATTGTGTTATTCCAAAATTTAACAATTCAGCTTTTGGATGGTCGAAATATCATTTTTTTAACTGAAATAATAAGTTAAATTTTTAGATAAAAATTTATTGTTTTTAGTTGAAATTCCACTTATTTTTGTTTGAAAATTTGCCTTTTTTGATACAAAATTTTACCGTTTTGGTTGATAATTTAACTATTTTATTGAAAATAATTATTTTTTATTTGAAAATTAATTTTGGTGACTGAAATCTTAACTATTCTATTTTTGGATAAAAATGTATCTTTTGTATCTGATAATTCTTATCATACCTGAAAAACCTGAAATTGTCAGGGAATTTTTATAGACCTGGAAAAACCTGGGAATGTCAGGGATTTTTTTGTAAGTCAGGGAGTTTTTCCACGAGCGTACTTAATTTTTTTTTAAAATTGCAACATAAAATTCAATAAAAATGATTTTTCATTTGTAAAAATAGCTTTATATTACTGCATTTGGATATTTTTAGAAACATTTGTTATGTTCGAAATTAATTTTTTTAACTAAAAATTTAGATATTCTATTTTTGGTTAAAAAATTAATTGTTTTTAGTTAAAAATTAAAGTATGTAACTGCAAATATATTATTGGAAATTTACAAAATTTGTTGGCAATATTTAATCTCTCTTGACAAAGAAATCTTTCATAGTTAAAAATTCAATTCATGTTGAAAAGTCGTATTTTTTGGTCCAATTAAACTGTCTTGATTATAAATTAAAATCTTGTTTGATTGAAGTATCACCTACTACATTTTTTGTTTAGAATTAATCGGTTTTGGAATAAAAATATTATTTTGTTAGAAACTAATTTTTGTTTTTAAACGTTTATAATTTAAATCGAAAATTCATCTATTTGGTGAAAAACTGAGGCGATTTGTTGAAATTGCGTTATTTTCATGGCCGAAAGTTAATTTTTTTACTGAGTAAATTATTACAGTTGTTACTTTTAAGTAATTTGATGCAAATTATTTTTTTGTCTTGAAAATTATTATTATTTAAAACTGAAAACGTAATTATTCTAGTTAAATATTCCTTAACTTTCCTTAAAAATGCATCTTCTTAACTTAAAATTACTTTTTTTAACTCAAAATTTAACTATTAAATTTTGATTTGAAAAATAATATATTTTAATTAAAAATTCATTTATTTGGTTGGAAGTTCATGTATTTTGTTGAAAAATCATATTTTTTGGAAGAAAATTTATCTTATGGTTTGAAAATTTATCATTATTGTTGAAAATTCATTTATTTAAAAGATTCAAAATTATAATTAAAAATAATGAAATTTCATCACATTTGATCGAAAATTTATCTATTTTTTGGAAATTTTTAAATATTTGTTTGTTGCAAATTAATTTTTTTTTAACTAAAAATTAACGAATTCTATGTAGGGTTAAAATGGATATTTTTTAGTTTGAAATTCAACTATTTGGTTGAATTTTTTTATTTTGTTAAAAATTCTACTGTTTCGTTAAAAATTCATGTATTTTGTTGAAAAATCGTCTTTTTTGGTAGAAAATTAACCCTTTTGTTTAAAAATTCATCTTTTTTAGTTGAAAATAAAACTACTTGTTTGATAGTTAAACTCTATTATTAAAAATTCATATTTTTAGTTCAAAATTTAACTATTTGGTTGAAAATTGATGTTTTGAGTTAAAATTCAACTATTTGGTAATTTAGAGACAAATTCAAAAAATAAATTCTTATATTTTTAGTACTATATTTACCAAAAAATATGAATTTTCCACCCGAAAACTTGAACTTTGTACACAAAAAAGTAGAATTTTTGTCCAAAAAGATGAATTTTCAACGGAACCGTTGAATTTTTAAGCCTATCACCAAAATAGTTAGATTTTCAACCAAAAAAATTAATTTTTAACAAAAATTATTAATTCCCAACCAAAAAATGTTTTTTTTTTTACCAAAACGATGCATTTTCAACCAAGAAGATTAATTTTACGACAAAAAAGTTTAATTTACAACAAAATACATACATTTTTTTAAATATTGTAGAATTTCCAACTCAACAAGATCAACTTCCAACCGATATTGGAAGTTTAATTGTTTTATTAAAAAAATTAATTTTTATAAAATTAAGCGGAATTTTAACCAATAAAATAGTTTTTTTTATCCAAGTAGTTCAATTTTGAAGCAAAAACATAGGCATTCTTAATTAAAAATTTAATACTTGAATTCTCAACTAAAAACGATTTATTTTCAGCCGAAGACAGATAAGTTACATTTTCAGATAAGAAAATAATGTTTAATTAAAAAAAATTAACTTTTGACTAAATAGTAGAATTTCAAACCAAAAAAGTGGTGAATTCAAAAGTAAATTATTATACTAGACTTTTCAATTCAAACCAATTAACTTTCAACGAAAAAAAGTTAATTTTCTTATTGGATTCTATTAGTTCAGACAATTTTTAAGCGAAAATAAAGAGAATAATGGGAAGTTGCCAAAAAACCGAGAAATTTTTATAAAAAGGGACAAAGAGGAGAATTTCAAAAATCAATGAAAAAAAAAAAAAAATTTTTGATGAAAAAACTAAAAAATAAAAAGTTATAGCCTGTTTTCACAAAATTTCTTAGATTTTGGTAACAAAATCGCAGTGCTTAAAAATACAAAGAACGAAAAATAGTATTCAACCATATATTTTTAATTTTTTTGTATCAATACTGCATTCAAAAATTTTTCCACTCCTTTATGTTTCAGAAATCAGAGAGTTCAAAAGAAGCACTGATGAATTTGTTCAAATTTTGGATAACATGGCAGAACAAGTGGAGAAAGAAAAGATGAAAGTGGTTGGCGCGCGGAACTTACTACGCTCAGTTGCCAAAGAGCGAGATGCACAAAAGCAGCAAATGCAGGTACGCAAGTAGTATAGCTATGCTGAGACGCCACTTTTCGGCCGAGCAAGATTCTGTTCTGTGCTAAGTTACTGACATCGCGTATAATTGCCACCTGTCGGTATATTGCACATTACCATCGGTCGGTAACGTAGATAGCAATTACCCGATTTTGTTAACTCAGCACGGAACAGAACCTTGCTTGGTCGGCAAGTGGCGCCATAGCTATACTACTTATGCACAATAAAATCATTAATTACCATCTTCAAATTCAAGGCCTTAATTATGGAAAAATCGATGGAATTGGAACGACTTCGAATTCAATACGACTCCCTGAAAAAAATCGAAATGGAACAGCTGGAAACTATTGAACATTTAACAGTAAATTAAAAGTATTCTTCTCTTATTGTATTCATATTTGAAAAATCCGTCCATTTTCCAAATGTAGATTGCAGAGTGATATTTACAAACTACACGGTCAATTTCAACCTAATGAAAAAAAAAATGAAACTGTAGATAAGAATGCATTTTTTACCCAAAAACAATGCAATGAGAATATTTGAAAAGCAGAAGATTCCGTAAAATGAGAGTTAAAGCAGTATAAGCGCGAATGATATATATTTGTAATTACGAAAAGGAGTGAATGAAAATGGCTTAGATCTTGGCTTCATGGTACATGTATTACGAAAAGGATATATGCATATTGTACAAAGGTTGATCAAGAATTTTGAATCTAAGAATCGAAGTGTTGGGTGAAGACTCTCCGCAAGGCACATCAGTTAATTCTGGCTGATACTAAGTATACATTTTAAAACGTCCTGTTCGAGCCAAACTTTCCAGACTGCTTCAATTATATTTACAAATTTTCATGATTCGCGACTATTTTCTTTTTTCTGAAAAAATTGTTACACCTTTGCGCAATCATATTTATACCGTCAGCTATACAAATCAGAAGCAATCAAGAAGTTCCGATCTTTGAATACTAGAGTTATCCAACAAAATGTCAACGGCGTACAATAATCTCGAGCAAATTCTAATCTCGAACGATCAAGTTCTCTTTACCTTATATGTATAAAATCATGTTAATGAATTCGTCACTTTGGTATGGCATGTTTAGCACAGCTATTCGAAGTTTTTAGCTTTAAACAGATTCGATGATTTATACATAAGATACACTAAACGATAACGTGAAAAAATACTGAACCAATGAATGCTAATTTAAAGAAAAAAGTTAAAATTGCGTACTTGTACCTTCACCCTATGAAAACCTAGTCGAATCAGCGACGCACATCTCCTTGTAAGTTTGCAATTATTACTGCAGTTGCATTCTTATTGTCTTTTAAACAGTGTGTGAATAACAAGCCAAGTAGTAATGATTGCAAACTTCCAAGATGTGCGTCGCTGACCCAACTGGGGCTTCACAGGCTCAAAGTACATGAAAATTCATTAGATGCGTATTATTTTAAAATATGAGACTCATCAGATCGAATTAAAAAATAAGTAACTAATGCATTTTTTCTAATTACACCCTGTGAAGCTCCCGTTGAATCAGCGACGCACATCTCTTTGCATGTTTGCAATTGTTACTGAATTTACATCCCCATGCCTTTCAAAAAGTATGCGAATGTAATAAGTCAAGCAGTAAGAATTGCAAACTTCCAGGATGTACGTCGCTGACTCGACTGGATGTCTATTATTTCGGAAACTAAGGCCTA
This sequence comes from Druon quercuslanigerum, assembly GCA_010014905.2. Taxonomy (NCBI): domain Eukaryota; kingdom Metazoa; phylum Arthropoda; class Insecta; order Hymenoptera; family Cynipidae; genus Druon; species Druon quercuslanigerum. The sequence goes on along the minus strand of JAAAKG020188206.1, from coordinate 16,781 downwards.
TTGGATCGAAAAAAAAATAAGCACCTACTGAATTTTCATGTACTTTCATTCTGTGAAGCTTCAGTCGAATCAGCGACGCACATCTCCTTGCAATTTTGCAATTATTACTGAAGTTGCATTCTCATGTCTTTCAAAAAGTATGTAAATGTAACAACAAGTTAAGAAGTACGAATTGCAAACTTACAAAAAGATGTGCATCGCTGATTCGACTGGGGCTTCACAAGCAAAAAGTACGTGAAAATCCATTAAGTATCATCTCGGTAACTATGACCCATTGGATGGAAAGAAAAAGTAGCACCCAATGAATTTTGATGTACTTTCATCCTATAAAGCGATGCACATCTCGCGACATCTTCTTGCTAATAACAAAAAAAAATATCATACTTTTGTATAAGACAGCAACTAGGGATTGAAAAATAAACTTTATTCAAAAAGAAAATAAGAAATGAATCGTTTGTATTGGATTACAAATATAAATCTTACAGCTTATGTTTAGAAATATGTACAGTCGCACATTTAATGTACCTTACAAACTCAATAGTACACTAAAGAAAAAAAGTCTGTTCCGTCAAAACATCGCAGATGCCACTCTGTTCTGAAAATCTTTTTACATTTTTTTCTCTCAGCTGTGCATGATTTTGAAACTAAAAAAAAAAAACAAAAAAACAACGACAAGATCCACGCGCAGGAATGATAGTGAAATAAAAAGTGAGCTTAGACAGTAAACAGAAAGCAGGTGATAAAACCTGACCGTTTACATCGTCAATTATTATTGAACGTTACGAATGCAAATTGAGTGAATGGCATAATTGAACATGATTTTTTCCTTTTTCTATTTCTTCGTGTCGCCAGTTTTCCTCGTAAGTTCTACAACACCATAACCAATGAAAATTTAGTGTCACGGGAGCGATAAATATGTTAAAATTATCATTACCATTATTATTATTAAAGGCTAGAGGTGTTAATGACGTCGATGTGAATAAAACAATAAATTATACAGTTGATAGGTTGCCGCTAATTTGTTACCTCAACTTTGCCGTGTTTAGATGTATGCTTATATTTATTTACTTATCAACTACAATATATAAAGGTGTTCTCCACTGAAAAGAAAGTATTAAAATTATATCTTATCGCTTAAACAACTATTCCTCGTTCCAGGACTAATTGAAATTACAGTTCCTTTTCCAATTTTTCCGCCACAATTTTTCAAAGATGTGAACAAAAAAAAAAACAAACAAAGAAACCCGTTCAAGATTTTGTCGCCTCAGTCAAAAATGTAAAAACGAAAGCATCTGTAAATAGGCGTAATCCAGCAATACCGTATAGTGTGTTTCTACTACTCCATTCGTTTCCTTTTCCAAGTTAAAACATAAAAAAAAATAAAAATAAAATAAAATAAAAAAAGAAAAGAACATATCACCCGCGTACGATCCAATCCTTCAGTCTATTGAGCACTTGTAATGGTCGTGCTTTTTATTATGTATTGTTTCAATGTAACTGCAAGATGGTAGAGTGACGACGACTCTGGTCACACGACGAGAGCAAGTCAGTTTTGCGGAATTGCATAATTTGACAAAACATTCAGATCCACTTGAACAGCTTCTGTCGGGTCAATTTGTGAGGATGAAAAGAAAGAAGCAGCAGCACTCTTCAGACGGCTTCAGTTTTCTGACGCTTGCACTCTTCTATCACATTTTCGTGCGTCACACACTCGCTGCCGCCATCTGGATTATTACTCGGCGATATGGGCCTTTTCTTCGTCACTGGCTGGTCGGTCGCCGAATTGCTCACGTCATTCGACAGCGATGATTTGAATTGGACAATCACGGCCGTCATATTGTCACATCCTGTGCCATCTCCCAAAGTGTTTGGTGCAAGACAATGATCGAAGAGCTAAAATTAAGAATTTTATTCTTATTCCATTGACTCTTTTTGTACAATAGTATATGCATAAAAGGAAAAAAATCTTTGCCCTCGGAAATTTTTTTTTTGCATCTAGGATGCTTCATTAAAACATTATCAAAAATATATGTTTTAGATCGTATATTTAATGATTAAGTTGCTCAAAGCTCTGTAATCTTTGAGGTACACATTATCATCGTCACACTCGCGCTCCGCGTTCGATTTTTGATAAGACATTTGTAAACGTATATTTTCTGAATTAATGTAAAATCAATTAATTTAATTAATAATTAATTAATTAATTAATTAATATAAAACCTTTTACAGACATTTTTCTCTATCTCGCGTCTTTACGCTAAAAGTAGGATTTTTGTTTTCATATTATTTTTTACGGATCTAGACAGTCTTTACCGTGAAATATCAAAATGACAAGTCCTATTGAAAAATCGTTAAAAGAAATTTCGTAAGATTTTTCAAAAACTATAATTACTTTTAGACTCTTTTCGTATTTTGCGTCGTTTGGTTCAAAATTTGAATGTTGTGGTGTCAAATTATGGACAATTCCAATACTTTCTCAATCACAAATGATGAGAATATAATAAATTATAACAAATCCGTGTCTCTTTTTTGGTTAAACAACTTTCGTCTATCAATTTGATTTAGTACCTTTTTTCGTTTTTCCGCAAATTTTTCTTTTTTATTTTTAATGTCATTTTTATGATTAAAACCAAAATGAGGCATTAATCAAAAAGTAATTTACAAAAAATTTGTAGCTCATTTTCGGGTAAACAATTTTTGTGAGATCATTTTTTTGTCGCAACTAGTGTCGTTGTTTTTCCAAGAATTTAATTTTTTATTTTCAATGTTTTTTTTTACGAATGAAAAAAAACTACGCGTCCTATCACGAAGTAATTATTCACAAATTTGTAGCTCATTTTTGGATAAACAATTTTTGTGAGATCATTTTTTTGTCGCGACTAGTGTCCTTTTTTCCAAAAATGTAATTTTTTATTTTCAATGTTATTTTTCACGAATAAAACAAAAACTACGCGTTCTATCAAGAAGTGATTATTCACAAATTTGTAGCTCTTTTTCGGGTAAACAATGTTTGTTAATTCATCAGGGGTGTTCAGGGCAATACGTGATTATAATAATAAAATAGAATCATAAAAGGACCAAAAGTATACGGGATGCTTTTTCCAGGTATCTCAAGTTTTTCCAGGTATAATTTTTCAAGTATTAGGCAAGTTACTTTTTTTGGGTAACCAGTTACGGTTACTAGGTAAAGTAACTTGCTTGAAATTATTTTTTAACCGAAAATTTAACTTCCATTTTTGATTTAAAATTGATATTTTTAGTTCAAATCCAACTATTTAGTTGAAAACTTGACTTTTTCAGTTGAAAATTCATGTATTTTGATGAAACTTCGTCTTTTTTTTGGTAGAAACCTAATCGTCTCAACTGAAAACTGATCTTTTTGGTTTAAAATTCAACTATTCCAGTTGAAGATTCATTATTTAAGTTAAAAATTCCTCAGTTTGGTTAGAAATTAATTTTTTAAACTAAAAACTTAACTATTCCATTTTTCATTGAAAATTTATATTTATAGTTCAAAACCAAAAATGGAAGTTAAATTTTCAGTTAAACATATAAAATTTGGACGAAAAATGGAATAGCTACATTTTCAGTTAGAAAAATTAATTTTCAACCAAAATGATGCATTTTTAACTAAAATGTTATATAGTTAAATTTCCAACTAAAAATATGAATTTTCAACAAAAATGAAATAGTTAAATATTCAGTTAAAAATATATAATTTTCAATGAAACTGATGAATTTGTAACTGATGAATCTACAACTGGAATATTTGAATTTTAAACTAAAAAGATGAATTTTTAACTAGAATCATGAAATATCCAATTGGAATAATTGCCACATTTTTAGATAAAAAAAAATTAACAATACAATAATTTCAACAAAATTTACATTATAAAACAAAGTGATAATTTTTCAACTGAAATTACAAATCTTCCAGTGGAATAGTTGAAAATAGTTCAATATTCAACCAAAAAGGTGTATTTTCAACCAAGAAAATTAATTTCTACAGAGAGCAATTTTTAACTACAAAAGATAATTCGTACAAAAATTGAGTATTTAAATTTTTGTTACAAAAAATTAATGTCAAACAGAAGAGATGAACTCTTAACTAAAGTGATAGAATATTCAACTGGATTAATTAAATTTTTAACCAAAAAGAAACAGCAAATCTACAACAAAATAGTTTGAACCTTAATAATTAAATTCTCAGTAAAAAAATCATTAACTTTCAGCTAAACTAATTTTTTTTAAATAGCTCAGTTTTGACCAGAGATAAATTTTCAGTTTAAATGATGGACCTTCAATCAAAAAATTAATTTTTAACAACAGAGTTTTACTTTCAACCAAGTGATAAAATTTTCATCCCCAAAAAGATTAATTCCAAACAAAATATGTAGGAGTTGACATTTCAACCAATTTTTTTATTTTTTATTTTTAGGCAGAACAGTTTAATTCAATCTAAAATTAAAGATTTATCTGTTAAGAGATAAAATATTGCAAAAAAACAAATCAAACATTGTTATTCAATTTTATCTTGGCAATTACAAAAAAAGGTAAGCACCCGCGAAAAAAAATTCCCGGATTTTCCAGGTATATAAAAATTCCCTGACAATCGACTCGGAATATATGTACAGGTTCACGATTTTATTATAAATAATGTTATTTTTTAGTTGATTCGCAAAAACATTATTTTTTTAGTTATAAATTTTATTATCAGGTTGAAAATTTCACAATTTTCTCAAAAAGACATCCTTTTTGGTAACAAATTCAACTGTTTTCTTTAAAGTTTATTTTTTTTAGTTAAAAATTCAGCTCTTTTCGTAAAACATTAACCTTTTGTTTAAAATCAGTATAAATATTGCATCCTTCTGAGAAAAATGCATTGTTTTGTTAAAAACTCAACAATTTCCTAGAAAATTTACTTTTTCCTTCAAATTCCTATTTTAGTGTTATTAAATCAATTGGAACTTTTTTTAACGAAAATTCAACACTTTTTTTTTTAATTTGTCTTTTTGATTCAAAAATTCACTTCGTTTAGTCGATTTTTTATTTTTCTTGGACAAAAATGCACTTGTTTTTTGAAAAATTAAACTAATTTGTTCAAGAGTCATAATTTTTGGTTGAAAACTCTACTGTTTTGTTGAAAATTGAACTATTTCGCAAAAACATTACTTTAGTTTAAACATTATATTTTGGTGGTGATAAATGAACTAAAATGTTTTATGGATAATAAAAATGTGTCGTTTTTTATTACGATTTCATCTGGTTAATACTAATTACGTCTTTCTTGGATAAAAATGCTATTATTTAGTCAACAAGATTCTTCTTTAACAGAAAATCCAACTAATTTTTTGAAAATTTATCTTTTTGATTTAAAAATTCATCTTTTTTAGTAGAAATTTCCCTTATTTTTAAAAATAAAAGTGCAACTTTTTGAGACATATTTTTTGTATTAAAATTCAGATTTTGTAGAGAAAATTCGTCTTTTTACTTTAAAATTCATCAATTTAGATCAATTTTTATTTCTTTCGAGGGCGAAAAACCTTTATTTGTTGGAAATTCATATTTTTGGTTTTAAAATAATTTATAAAGTTTCAATCAGACGTTTTTATGTTTTAACGACTAAGACTTTTAATATTCAAACCGTTTATTTTTTAACGTTCAACTATAACGGCTATTAATTTTTAATTGTGCTAGTTGTCAAGATGACATTTTAAAATTGTTTAAATTAAAATTTTAAGCTTAAAAAAAATATATAAATTGGAAAATTTTGTAGGTATATTTGAAGCTTCTTCAGATTTGGAAAGAAGAAATTTTACTTTTTAATGCGTTCTCTTTGTAGCTTAAAGAAATTTTCACGCTATTATTTTTTTTTTTAAATCTAATTTTTTAACTGATTTAAAGATGCTTTTTTTTAAAGATTTTATTTTCATTTTTCAGGAAACTTTTTTCTTAAAAAACTACTATTTTCTAGAAAATTTACGTTTTGTTTTAAATTCTTATTTTGCTGTTGAAAAATTAATTGCAATCATTTTGAATGAAAATGCAGCTCTTTTGTGGAAAATTTGTCGTTTTTATTTAAAAATTCATCTCTTTTAGTAGAATTTTCATTTTTCTTGGACGAAAATGCATAATTTTGGTTAAAAATAACAATCTTGTTAAAAAGTCATATATCTCGGTTAAAAATTCGACTACTTAGCTGAAAATGAACTTATTGTTTACAATTTTTATTTTGGTGTTAAAAGTGAACTGGAATATTCTTGAGATAAAAATTAAACTATTTTTTGAAGTTTAAAAAAAAATTCTATCTGAATTAGCAGAAATTTCATCTTTCTTGAATAAAAATGGCAACTGTTCGCTTGAAAATTCAACCCTTTTTAGAAAGTTAGTCTTTTTGATTTTAAATTTCACCTGCTTTAGCAGAAATTACATATTTTTGGGATAAAAATTCCACTGTTTGTGGTCGATAATTCAACTATTTTGTTAAAAAGTCATTAGTTTTCGGTTACAAATTTTATTGCTTTGTTGAAAATTTATTTTTTGTTTAAAATTTATATTTTGCTGTTGAAAAATAAACTGAAGTCTTTTCTGGATGGATGTTCAACATTACAAAAAATGTGTGTTTTATTTAAAATACAACTTTTTGATAAAGAATTCAACAATTTTATTAAAGTCTTAATTTTTGGTTAAAAATTCGTCTTTTTGAAATAATAATTTAATTCTTTTGGTAGAAACTTACTTCTTGTTTAAAAATTCACATGTTGATCGAAAAAAGTCAACTAAAATCTTAATTATAAGAAAATTAAACTATTTTCTTTGGAAATTTGTCTGTAATCGGTTTTAATTAAAAATTCAACTGCTTGGGTAAAGCTTACATTAAAAAATTTAACTGTAAAATGGAAAAGCCTTTTTCTGGTTAAAAATTAATTTCTTAACTGAAAATGTCACTTTCCATTTTCTTAAATCGGCCTCTTAGTCGAAAATTCTCCTTTTTGGTAAAAGATTCTCCTTTTTAGTACAAAAATTCTTGTTTTGAAATATAATTTCGTGGAAAATTAATTTCTTGTTGAAGTTATATTTTTGTTTTTAAATTTAATTTTGGAGAGAAAATTCGTCTTTTGGCTTAAAGGTTCAACAATTTAGATAAACTTTTATTTCTTTGTTGAGTGCGAACTCTTTGTTTCTTAAAAATTCGTTTTTTTGTTTTAAAATTATATATATTTTTTTTTGGTATAAATTTCATATTTTTTGATTTTAATATAAACTATGAAACTTTTTTGTTGGGAATTTATCTTTTTAGATTGAAAATTCAACTATTATATTCAAAATTTAATTCTTTTTTTAGAAAATTCAAGTATTCTGTGAAAACATATCTTTTATAGCATAAAAGAAACTTTTTATTCAAAACTTTTGCAAAGTTTAAAACAATAAACGCGTTTTATTCAAAACTATCACTTCACTCAAAAATAACTGCACCGTTTCTTTTTAAATTTTGTACACACTTTTTGCATGTAAAATACCTCGAGCTACGTCGTTCTTTCTTACATTGAAAAGATTTTGCAGCAACAAAGTGGCGAGATTTTTCGTGAAAAATCGCTATTTTGGCTTTAAATGGCCGCCAAAATAGTTAAATTAATGGAAAAAATACAACAAAAAAATTTAAACACATAGGGGGCAAGAAAAAGTTACATTTCAACAAAATTGCTTTGTTATTTGATTTCCGATAATTCTACGATGAGCTACAGTTGGCACCGCAAATCACCTTTTTGAAAAGTCCTCCTCCTCAATAATGCTCAAGTCACCGGCTTTTTTTAAAAATATTTTTCACAACCAAATTTTTAACCATACCTTTAAAAAAATCTAGAATTGCAAATTCGGATTTGCAACCACAAATAATGAAAAAACAAAAAAGAAACTACTGACCTCTTCGCAGATTTTCGAGATGTTTTGAGAATCCTGCTTGTTGAGGCGCGTTCGAACAAACTGAATGACGTCCTGACTGGACATAAAATTCCAGATTCCGTCGCAGGCAATTACCATAAACTCGTCCTTCTTTGGATCGATGGTGGCATGCCTGATGTCTGGCAGAGCTGAAATCATCTGTTCCTGGGCAGGCAAAGTGGCATTCTGTTTATAAGCATGATCGCCAAGTGCCCTCGAGAGATTTAATCCGCCATTGACTCGACCGTCAGCCGTGACTTTACCACCAGCTTTTACAATCCGGCTCATTTCTGGCTGGTCCTCTGGTTTATGGTCCAAACTGAGCTCGAGCGCTTGACCGTCTCGGCACAAGACACACCGTGAATCTCCAGCATTAGCAACATACAGATCTGTACCTTTTAAAACTGCCACGACTGCTGTGCAACCACTGTCCGATCCAGGCTACAGAAAAATCAATTCAACAATTTAATTACGAGGAATTTATAGGGTGGCCTTTTTTTATCAAAAGAATAAAATTCCCGCTTCGCAAACATTTTTCACGGTCAACGAAATCCGAAAATTTATTTTCTGACGGGAAATTTTACAAATTATAACAAAAATCTGCCCAACTTTCTTTCGTTTTAACCGGGTTTTAAATAATTAGTTGTCAACTATAAAGCTAAAAAATATTGCATTTAGAGTAATGAAAACTGAGCTAAAAATCATTTTCAGCAATTTTAAGGTAGAAATATAAAAAATTGCACGATTCAATTTTTCTTATAAACTGAACACTTCTTAAATCAAAAGTTAAATTATTTTCATTTTAAATAGTTTTACATTTATTCAAAATATTATTAAAATATTACATATATATAAAATATAAAATATTTTTCAGAACTTCTAAATATCATTTATAATGCTTTGAATTCTTTCTAATTTTTTTATTCTGTAAAATGGAAAATATTTATGCCAATTTTGGAAATCTTCTTAAATATTATCTTTAAACTGTTTCTTCAAAATAAAATGTAATTTTCAATTTCTTCCCTAAGAATCGTCAGAAATTTTTTTTTTTTTGTTCGAAATCGGTAGAAATCTATATTTTGTTTTAAATTAGGCCGTGGACTATTTGCATCAAAATTCAGGTACGAATAGAGGGATTTTGTTGGTATACATAGACAATTTCTTTAAATTGTTTCTAATCTTTACAAATTTTTAATTAATTTAAAATCTTTGCTAGAAATTATAGATGTTATTTTACTCGCAAATTAATTTTTTTCAAATAGAAAAATTAAAATTCTAACGTTCAATACTTTTTGTTTTGTTTTGAATACTTGGTTTAAAAATACCGATTTTACGTGAACAATAAAATATGTCTAAATAATCAACAACAGTTACTTTTCCTGATTACAAAAGTCCAAATTTTAGGCTAAACCATATTTTTAATTTGATAAAAATCTTTTATTATGAAAATATTATTTTTCAAGATGTCTTAAAATTGAAAATATTTTATAAACTTTCAATCGAGCATTTACATTTGTTTAAATAAACTAAAAATATCAAAATTCCAATTGAAATATTTAATTTTTTCTGACCATCGCTTCTTACCAATTTTTTAAAATAATGGCATATTAATAAATGGCGGATTTTCTCGGGAAAACGTTCTGTATAACTCTACTCTTTTTAATTTTGAAAAAATAAATTTTTCTATGGCTCAAATCGTTAGAACAATTTTTTTGTTCAGGAAACATTTTTGAAACAAATACATAATTATATTTTAAGATTATTCAGTTATTTTTTAAATTGGAAACAGAAGCGTTACAGAGAATGTTTTTTCGGAAAAATAAGCCGTCATTTATTAAAATGCAATGATTTTTTTAAAAATGGATAAGAAGCGAAGGTCAGAAAAACTTTTATTGAAAAAACAGAGTTCAAATTAATGTTTTTTTGCGTGAATTTTAATATTTATCATAAAAAGAATGTTTCTTTTCTTTTACATAACATCAGTTTAATATTTCGATTCTTAAATTCATAGAAAAACCACTTTCTTGAGATATTTGACTTTTTGTACGAAAAATACCTTAAAATCTGGAAATTCTTACACTTTGAACTGATTCAGAATCGTTTTGTCAAATCAATAATCCTTAATTTATAGTTAAATTTAAAAAATCGTGATAATTTATATTCACTTTTGATCAGACAAAATGGCTTTTTATCCGAAATTGCCGATTTCAAACGCCAGTATTTTCTAATTTTTAGTCTAAAATTTTTAGTTTAAAAAGCATAAGAATTCAATTCATAATTTAAAAAACTGTAATGAAGCTTGAAGTTTTTTCTCCTACAAATTTGTAAAATTTTCGGTACAAAAATAAATTCAGTGTTATTTAACGGGTTTCCCGTTCACATCAATTTCCCGGTTAAGGGTACATTTTAATTTAAAGAATTTTTAAATTCAGCTTAAAAAATTAAAATTCAGAAGCGTTTAAAGTCTAAGATTTTGGATGAAAAACCATTTTTAGATGATTATATGTGAATACGAATTAATGATTTTTAAAATTGACCTGTACTTTACGATTTAAACAGTAAATATTCATTTATTTTACAAGACGATTAATTAATGATTCTTAAAATTCAAATGTACTTTACGATTTAAACAGTAAATAAAAATTGATTTTACAAGCCGACTCGGAATCAGTAAACAATTTTAAAATTTCCAGATTTAAAACGTTAAAAATTAAACTGTTTCAATTTGAAAACCTTATTAGTTAAACAAATCTAAACGTAGAATTGGGAACTTAAACTATTTTCAATTTTTTAAATAACTTCCAAATAATATATTTATATTTTATAGAATTAAAGAAATTATTTCAGTCCAAAATATTCAATTTTTAAATTCAATGAAGAAAAAGAAAAATGTCTTCATATTTAGAAATATCTGACTTTTAATTAAAAATCAGTAATTATAAATTAAATCTTCAAAACTAAAAGTTAAACTTTACAATTTTAATTTCTCTATTTAAAAAAATTAATTTGTGAGTCAATTCTTTGAAGTTTTATGTATAAATAACAATTGAACACCTATTATTATTAGTGAAAATTCATGCTACTTGAAGAACTATTTAGAAGTTTAAAAAAAATCAAAATTAATTTAAAATGATTTCAAATAATTAAAGCGAAGTTTCCACGTGTACCCATAAAATCCGGGTACTCATACACAAATTTTGGTGCAAAAAAATTTTGAAAGGTTTCAGAAGAATAAAAAAATATTATAGAAAAATTGAACATTATTTTTTATTTCGGAAAATTAATTTTAAGAGAATATTTAAAAAGATTTAGAAAGATTTACAAAATTATTAAAAATAAATTTGGAGGAATTTAAGTAATGTTTTTCACTTCGAATAATTTTAAGAGATTTAGAAGTTCTGAAAAAAATTTTAAATAATTAAAATTTAAACTTTTAATTTAAAAAGTGTTCAGTTTATGAAATAAATTTAATCATTATATTTGTAATGTTTCTAGCTTAAAACCATATAGTTCTGAAAATTTTTGAATTCACTGATTGATTTTTCAATTTAAAGCATTCAAAATGATAACGTGGATTTATATTTTTGAACATGAATCGGAATCAAATTTCAAATTATTTGTAAAAGTTTTTCATAACTTCTAAATATCTTATAAGTTATTAGAATTTCAATTAATTTTTTAAAAATTAATTATTAATTATAGAAATTTTCAGAAAATCTTTTTATTCTTTTGAAGCCTGTTAAAATTCTTAAAAAGCTTATACATTTGTTGTTCAAAATCTGCAAAAATCTAAATTTTTCTATAAATAATAAGTGTTCAATTGTTATTTATACATAAAAATTGAACAATTTCACTTACAAATTAATCAATTTTTAAATAGAAGAATTGAAATAGTAAAATTCACAGTTTAAAAGCTCCTTGAAATTTTAAGATTCAAGGCAATTCATAATAATAATAATAATCATAATAATAATTAAAATCGATGTTAGACAGATTTTTCTTCTAAACTTTGTCAAATTCCCGGTTAAAAAAAATAAATTCACTGTCATTTCCCGGTTTTCCCCGTTTTCACCAAATTCCCAGTAATGTTGATCCCAAAATGCAGTTTCAGTTCCAAAAATATAAATCCACGTTATCATTTTTAATTCTCTAAATTAGAGAAGCAATCATTGAATTAAAAAAATGTCAAAATTATATAATTTTAAGCCGCTTTGTAGCTAGATATATTAAAAATTGTAGAGTTAAATTTTTTTATCAGCTGAACATTTCTAAAATTAAAAGAGAAATTATTTTAATTTTGAATAGTTTAAAAATCCTTAACATGCTTCAAAATTGTATTCCAAAATCTTGAAAAATCGGCATGTTTTACATTTTTTCGCATGTTAAATCATTTTTGAAATTTTTTCATAACTTCTAAACATCTTTTAAAATTATTATTTGCATTTTTCCTTAAATTTTCCCTGCAATTTTTTTTAAGTCTGCTAAATAAAAACAATTTTCTTAAAATCTTGCATTCTCTTTTTTGAATATTTTGTATATCTTTCTACATAATTTTAAATATTCTCTTGAAATTAATTTTTTAAAGTAAAAAGTCATTTTCAATTTCTCGGCCGAATGTGGGATATTTAAATATCTCTTTAACTTACTCGAGTTTTCTCTACGAATAATAGGTGTTCAATTTTTATTTGTACCTAAAAATTCAACAAATTCACTTACCAATTCTCCTTTTTAAAAATAGATCAATTGAAATTCTAACGTTTAAAGTGTTGTTTTTTTTGTTCTTTTTCTGAATTAAAGAACGTAAAAATAAATGGTTAAAAAATTTCATTTTTTAGACCGAAATAATATTTGAAATTTAATAAAAGCCTATGATTTTGAATATATTATTTTGGAGTTATTTTAAGATTGAAAATAGTTTATCCACTTTAGATCAAGCCTTTAAATTTGTTTAACTAATAAAGTTTTCCAATTGAAACAGTGTCACTTTTAACGTTAAAATCTGGAAATTCTAAAATTGTAAACTAATCCCGAATCGTCTTGTAAAATCAATTATTATTTACTTTTGAATCCTGAAAATACAAATCCGCTTAAAAAATGATTCATTACTTTATATCCACAGTTGCTCAATTAAAAATATTTTTTCATCCAAAATCTTCTAGTTCAAACACTTGTAATGTTTAACTGTTTAAGCCTTTCAAAGAGGAATTAAAAAATCTTTAATTTAAAATATACGCTTAAAAATCTTTCAATTAAGAATTCTAAATTGAATGATATAATAATTGAAGATAACAATCCAACTAATTATTAAAAAAAAAATTTTTTGACAGGTTGAAATCGAAATTGGTCATATTTTTTTCTGAAAAGTTGTAAAATTCCTGGTCAATAAACAAATGCACTGGGATTTCCTGTTCTCAAAAAATTCCCGATTTCCCTGTCTAGAGGCCAGCCTAAATTTAAGAATTTAAAACGCAAATATTATGTGTCATCCACCAGCTAAATGGTTATGATGTCCTTGTGAAACAAAGTACAAAAAAACAAAGAAACTTATATCTGATAAAAAAAAAACTAAAAATTATTGATAGATTACTAATCTTACAAAATATTTACCTCTTCAGTCAAGTCTGTCGGTACAACATCTTCCATATCTTCATCTTCATCCTCATCGTCCTCTTCGTCATCCTCATCGTCATCATCTTCATCGTCATCATCATCGTCGTCTTCCTCATCGTCGTCATCGTCCTCCTCCTCATCATCATCATCATCGCTATCTTCAGTTCCAATCTTAGCCATTATTTCCTTGCCCCTGAAAAATAAAAAATTTCAACATTAATTTGAATCCATGCTATTCGACGGACGATTTCAAATTCGCGGTAATTTCCCTGACAAGTTTTTCAATTTTCCGGGTCAACTAAAAGTAAGACATTCATATTTGTCGGAAAACAAAGAACATGAAGTTTGAAACAAAAAAGACGAACTTTTTATAAAATTCAAACGTTGTGAACCAAAATGTTGAAATTTTAATAAAGGAAGATGAATTTTTAAACAAAAAGATTCATTTACTAACAAAAAAGACGAACTTTTTATAAAATTCAAGCGTTTTCAACCAAAAACTTGAAGTTTCAACTATAAAAACATAAAATTTTAAACAAAAAGATCCTCCTTTGATGAAAGCCCGCGAATCTTTGAAATTTAATTTAAACTAATACTTAATTTTAATTAAAAATAGATCATTAATTTCAACCTAAATCGCTGAATTAATGTCCCTTAAAATAAATAATTCACTGAATCAAATATTATTTCAAATTATTATTTAAAAGTTTGAATTTTAAACTAAAGACATGAATTTGTAAACAATAGGATTAATTTACTACAAAAAAAAAACAACTATTTTTTAACCAAATTAAAGAATTCTGACAAAAAAGAATGAATTTACAACTAAAAAACATGAATTTTATAACAAAAAAGATTAATTTTCCACCAAAACGAGAAATTTTTAATAAAATGCAGAATTCTCAACCAAAAAGTTTGAACTTTCAACTAAGAACATGAATTTTTAAACAAAAAAAGATTAATTTACTACCAAAAAAGGCGAACTTTTTATAAAAGTCAAGCATTTTTAACCAAAAAGTTGCAATTTTAACAAAGAAAGATGAATTTTTAAACAAAAGATTAATTTACTATAAAAAAAAACGCATTTTTAGGAAAATTCAAGAGTTCTCAACCAAAAAGTTGATTTTCCAACAAAGAAAAATGAATTTTTATACAAAAAGAATAATTTACTACCAAAAAAGACGAACTTTATATAAAATTCAAGCGTTCTCAACCAAAAAGTTGAAATTTTAACAAAGAAAAATGAATTTTTAAACAAAAGATTAATTTACTATAAAAAAAACGCATTTTTAGGAAAATTCAAGAGTTCTCAACCAAAAAGTTGATTTTCCAACAAAGAAAAATGAATTTTTATACAAAAAGAATAATTTACTACCAAAAAAGACGAACTTTATATAAAATTCAAGCGTTCTCAACCAAAAAGTTGAAATTTTAACAAAGAAAGATGAATTTTTAAACAAAATATTAGTTTACTATAAAAAAACGCATTTTTAATAAAATTCAAGAATTCTCCACCAAAAAGTTTGAATTTTCAACAAAGAACATGAAGTTTGAAACAAAAAAGACGAACTTGTTATAAAATTCAAACGTTGTGAACCAAAATGTTGCAATTTTAACAAAGGAAGATGAATTTCTAAACAAAAAGATTCATTTACTAACAAAAAAGACGAACTTTTTATAAAATTCAAGCGTTTTCAACCAAAAACTTGAAGTTTCAACTATAAAAACATAAAATTTTAAACAAAAAGATCCTCCTTTGATGAAAGCCCGCGAATCTTTGAAATTTAATTTAAACTAATACTTCATTTTAATTAAAAATACATAATTAATTTCTATTTAAATCACTAAACCAATGAATCAATGTCCATTAAAATAAATAATTCACTGAATCGACAAGTCTCCTCGAAAGACATATAAAAAAGGCTCTTTCTTACCTTCCACGAACGCCAATAAAGGACTCATCATTCTCCTCGTCGTCATCATCATCATCGCCATCATCAGAAATCGGATTCTCGTCCGTCAGCAGTATCTTATAATCAGGCATTCGCTGCTTC
The DNA here is from genome assembly GCA_010014905.2 of Druon quercuslanigerum. NCBI lineage: Eukaryota > Metazoa > Arthropoda > Insecta > Hymenoptera > Cynipidae > Druon > Druon quercuslanigerum. The sequence goes on along the minus strand of JAAAKG020188206.1, from coordinate 1,176 downwards.
CTCCTCCGGATACTGCTACTAATATTCTCCTGCTGTTCAGCCTCACCATTCTCAACCGGAATGCAAGAGCTGCTTGTTACACTGTCGGCCGCAGCCGCCGCTTTACTACTGTCTGCATCTGCTGCTGCTGCTCCATTGACTTCCGGGTCGTCACTACTAATCGGATTACTCGGTTCCGGCTGTGCAACTACTTTGCTTGGCGACACCTTGTCTTTCACATCCTCCGAACTGTCCGGCATGTCAATCGATTTCGTGCTGCAAGAAGAAGTTTCGGCGGCGGCGACGGCATCTCCTGTGGACGCGACTCTCTCCGAACTAGTCTCGGCGACTTCCCCATTGCTCGTGGTCGAGTCAAGAACTTGCTCAGCCTCGCTACTTTTTGGACTGTCGGATGATACCTTCCGATCGGCGGAAGTCGTGGCACTTGAGCCGCAGGGCTGACTCGAGCTGCTCACGTCGCTTTCATCATTCGTATTCCAGGATGATGACGGCGATGATGAACAGCCAGCACCCGATGACGAACAGCTGGCTCGCTCCTTTCCCTTGCGACTTCGCAAGTACGGGCTCGCGGAACACACGCGACTGCCAACATCGTTCTTCACCCCTTTCTTCAACAAGTGTGGATTCAAAATTTCGGCCTGATATTTCGCCATTACCTGTTCCAGGGGCATTGTCGCCTCCATACAGAGATTACTGATATTTTCTTCGTCATCTAGAAAAGAGAAAGGGTGAGGGAATAGTAAAGAGTCTCGGGATAAACATCCGGGCGACCGTTTTAATTCAAGAGAAAAATTCCCGGTCATTTCTCGGGGTTTTCCGGATTCTCAAACATTTTTCCCGGTCAATAAAATTTAAAAAATTCTATTCTACACACTAAGAGTACAAGGAATAGGAAATAAACAAATTCAAGCATTCACAGTAGAATTCTTGAATCTTAAACTGTTAAAATAATTTAAAACAATAATTTCAAGTTTAATGGATTTAAACTGCAAAATTCAGAATTTTGAACATTCATATATTATAGAGTTCGAAAATTTAGATTAGGTTGCGAAAATATAAATCCAAGCTCACATTTTTAATGCTCTAAATAAAGAATGAACCAATAAAATTTGAAAATTTGCCAAATTATATTATCAAGTTATTTTAGGCTAAAAAAATTTTAAAAATTTAAATCGT
>JAAAKG020188195.1:950-25000 GCA_010014905.2 Druon quercuslanigerum | reverse complement strand
ATTTCAAAAAACTTGAAAACTGTATTTTTTTATACCTTCTACATTTTACAAAATTTGCTCCTCGACAAAAAAATTATGCACTGTTTTCGTCACGCCTTATTACAATTTTCAACAAAAAAAATATATATATATATAAATTAAAAATTGATTTTTGTGAACGCTTTTTGCATTTAAAAAAAAAAATAATAATTTTAATAATAATTTTTAATCAAAAACGACGAAATCGCAATAAAAAACATTAAGTTTCAACTAAATAAATAAATTTCCAATCAACAAGATTGATTTTTTACCACATCAAAAAAATTCGTCATCCACAAATATTTTATTTAAAATTATTGTTATTTTCAATTCAAAGAATAATTTTTGAAAATTTAAACATTGAAAATAATTTAAAAAATATAATTTAATTATTGTTTTAGCAATCAATAAAACCTATTTATAAAAGTATTTTAAATGTTTAAATTCAGAAATTTTCCAATTCGGATATTTTATAATTTGCCAATTTTCTATCGCGAATTTTATTATTCAGAAATTTTCAAAAAAATTGAAAATTGCATTTTCTTACACCTACTAAATTTGACAAAATTTGCCCCTCGAACCAAGAAAAATCATCCACTGTTTTCATCATACCATAAAACAATTTTCAAAAAAAATATACATATAAATTTAAAATTTGATTTTTGCGAACGCTTTTTGTATTTTTTTCAAATATTATGCACATTAAAAAAATTTGCTATCCACAAATATTTTATTTAAAATTATTCTTATTTTAAATTCAAAATTTAAAAATTTTAAAAAAGTTTCATTATTGTATTAGTAATCAGTAAAACATTTATACAAATATTTTAATTGTTTAAATTGGGAAATTTTCCAATTCGGCAATTTTCTGTCGAGAATTTTATTTTTCGGGAATTTTCCAATCCGGTATTTTTAATTTTCTGCAATTTTATTAGTCACAAATTTTAATATTCTGAAATTTTCCAATTCCGTATTTTTATTTTTCGGCAATTTTAATATTCAGGAATTTTCCAATTCGGGAATTTTACAGTGTCGGCAATTTTATTTTTCGGGATTTTTCAGTCTTCTCATATTTTCCCAACCTTTTTAAAAAATTTGGAAATATTTTAAAATACCTAAAGTCGTTGAAATCTTTGTGAAATCACAATTCTTGAAAATCTTTGAAATCTGTTGAAATATTTTTAAATCATTTGAAATCTTTGTTAAATCTTTTGAATGTTCAGAAATTTTTTTGTAAAATCTGGGGAATATTTCTAATACCTATGTTAAAATTTATTGAAATCTTTAAGAAAAATTCTAAAATCTTTTGAAATATTTTGAAATTATTAAAATCTTTGAGGACTCCTTGAACTGTTCTGAAATATTGCAAAATTTTTTTAATTTAAAATTCAAATAATTTGCAGAAGATTGAAATTTTGGCTGGAAATTTTTTCTTTTCGTTAAATCAAACTCTTTTTTTTTAATTTTTATATATTTTTTCGTTGAAATATCAACTCTGTTTTTATTTCATATTGAAATCTTTTTTGGTAAAATTAATAATAATAATAAAAATTTGTAGAAAATTGAATTATTCTGTTAAAAAACTATTTTTATTGTAAAATATTTATCATTTCAACTATAAATTAATTTCTTTGGTTGAAAATTTAACTACTTTATTGGAAAATGGTTGTTTTTTTAATGAAAAATTAATTTTCTCATCTGAATTAATTATAATTAAATTATAATTAAATAATTTGTTTGATGTATATTAAAATATTAAGATTATTTCTAAAGGAAAATTATTAATTCAATTCCAAAAATGACTGATTAACAAATTGGAAGTTACAGATAAGTTTAATCAAAATTACATATTTAATTAGTAAAAGTTACGGAAAGTCACTATTACATTTTCTAATCGCGGATAATAATTTTTTGTTTTAATTCAAATAATTTGCAGAAATTTGAAATATTTTTTCATTAATTAATTGTTAAAATTAAACATTTATCATTTTAACTAAAAATTTATTTCTTTTATTGAAACTTTAAATATTTTGTTGGAAAAATAGTTGTTTCTTTTTGGGTAAATATAAATTTTTTTACTGAAAGATTAGCAATTCCATTTTTTGTTCAAAATTCATGGGTGAAATTTCATATGTTTTTTTCAAATTGGTTCTAATTTGTAAAGAATAAATCATTTTTGCTGTAAAATTTTTTTTTCGTTAAATGAAACTATTTTCTATTGAAAAAATAAATTATTTTTCAGCTGAAAGTATCAACAGTTTTTTACTTAAAATTGCAATCTTTTTTGGTTGAAATATCAACTCTCTTATATTATAGATAAAAATTAATTTCTTTAGTTGACAATTCAAATATTTTGTTTGAAAAATTGTTGTTTCTTTTTGGTTCAAAATGTTTTTTTTGTGTTAAGTAAAAATTGTTTAAAATAAAAAATTAAAATATTTTTCAGCTGAAAGTATCAACAGTTTTTTTTACTTAAAATTGAAATCTTTTTTGGTTGAAATATCAACTCTCTTTTACTTAAAATAGAAACCTTTTTTGGTAGAATTAATTATATAATAATAATAATAATAATTTTAAGAAAGTTGAACTATATTGTTAAAATTTTATTTTCATCGTTAAACATTCATCATTATAGATAAAAATTGATTTATTTCGTTGACAATTTAAATATTTTGTTTGAAAAATTGTTGTTTCTTTTTAGGTAAAAATTAATTTTTTTAACTGAAAAATTAACAATGCTATTTTTTGTTCAAAATTGATTTTTATGTGAAAATTGAAGTATTTGAAGTTTACGATATTTTTTTCTTCAAATTCTTGCTAATTCGTAAAAAAATAAATAATTATGGCTGAAATTGTTTTTTTTTAAATGAAACTCTTTTTTATTAAAATTTAAAATATTTTTTAGCTGAAAGTATCAATAGTTTTTTACCTAGAATCGAAATCTTTTTTGGTTGAAATATAAACTCTCTTCTATTTAAAATGGAACTATTTTTTGGTAGAATGAGTTATATAATAATAATAATTTGAAGAAAGTTGAACTGTTTTTTTTAAATTTATTTTTATCGTTAAACATTCATAATTATAGATAAAAATTTATTTTTTTCGTTGACAATTTAAATATTTTGTTTGAAAAATTGTTGTTTCTTTTTGGGTAAATATTAATTTTTTTAATGAATTATTTTCCTAAAATTTTATGCATATTTTTTTTTTAATTCGTCCTAATTCGTAGAAAATAAATATGACCTCTCTTTCATTTAAAATTGAAATCTTTTTTGGTATAATATAATACAAAGTATAATAATAATAATAATAATAATAATAATAATAATTTGTAAAAAGTCGAACCATTTTGTTAAAAATTTATTTTTAGGGTAAAGCGTTCATAATTTTAAATAAAAATTAATTTCTTTGGTTGAAAATGTAACTATTTTATTTCAAATTAGTTGTTTTTTGGGATGAACATTAATTTTTTACCTGATAATTTAATTATTCCATTTTTATTTAAAAATGAATCTTGCTTTTTAACAACAATAGAATTTGTAACTGTATTAACAAATATGATCATTTTCAAAGTATTCCTTATTACGAAAATTCATTTCGCGGTACCATTTTAGGTCAGTAAATCAATAATAAATATGCGTGCGTGTCTTTCAGCTCCCTTCGACTTTATGAAGATTAATGGCATCACAAATATTCTCTCTGTAAACCTGCTGTTCCAATATTTCTGAAAAAGGTCTCACCGAGTGGAAAGCGTAACGCGCTACACTCTAAATTGAAACCAGTGAAAATTTGACTGATTAAATTAGTAAAACATGCTTTGAATGAAAGATCAGTCATTTCTACTGGCCAAACAGTCATTTTAACAGATTAACTATTAAGTGTTGCTCACTGAATAACTTAAATTAAATCAAAAAATAAATTAAATCAAATAAATTAAATTAGGAAGGGGCTATTTGTACTGAAATTTCAGTACTGGTTATTGAAAATTGTACTATTCCATTTTTTTTATCGATATTCTTCAATTAAAAAGGCAACTAGTCCTTTCAGAATTTTACTAATTTGTTAAAAATACGTTTTTTTGCTTGAATTCCACTGTGTTTTTTTAAATTACAATTAAAAACTTTTTTGTTTTGAATATCAACAGTTTTTGCATTAAACCCATTTTTTTTAATTCACATTTTTTGGTTGAAATTTCATGTATATTTTTGAAAATTTTCTTTGCTTTTAAACAATAAATAATAAATAATATATAGTGAATAGTCTTTTTTGTTAAATGTAACAGTTTTGGATTTGAAATTAAAATCTTTTTTTGGTTGAACTATAAAATATTTTTTATTTAAAATTGAAATCTTTTTCGGTTGTAATATTTCATATTACATTTTTGTACATTTTTATAAGATTTATAATTTTAGATAAAAATTAATTTCTTTGGTAAAAAATTAAACTATTTTGTTGGATATAGTTTTTTTGTTGTTGTAGAAAAATCATTTTTCTAAGTAAAAGTTTAAGTATTTTATTTTTGATCGTAAATTTATATATTTTGTCGCAAATTCATTTATTTGGTTGAAAATTTTTGTATTTTTTTTAAATTCGTCTTTTTTGGTATTCTATTCATGTTCTTGGCGCAGAAATTAACTTTTCTTTTAAATTCAACTAACTTGGTTGAAAATATAATTGCTTTGTTCAAATTTTTTTTATTCAAGTTTTTCAAATTTTTTAAAATTAAGTTGAAAACCCCACTTTATAGTTCAAAAATACCGTTTTTAGGTTCGAAAATAATTTTTTTAGTTAATAATTCAACTTTTTGTTTAAAAATACTTGTATTTTGTAAAAAAATTCGTAAAAGCTTAAGCATTCCATTTTTGGTTCTAAATTGGTATTTTTTGTTACGATTTCATATAGACATTTTGTATTTGAAAATTTAACTATTTTGTTCAAAAATTCGCTTTCGTTTTGTTAGAAAATTAATCTTTTTTTTAGCTAAAAATTAAAATTGTTCACGATTCATAATTTCAGTTGAAAATTCATCCTTTTATTAAAAATTAATATTTTTTAATTAAAAAATTTACTATTTTGTTCCAAAATTGTTTTTTTTTGTTCGCAAATTATCCTTTTTCAAATTAGGCTTTTCTTTTGCAATTATTGTATTTCTGGAAAATTCGTAACTTTTGGTAAAAAATTAGTATTTTTGGTTGAAAATTCACCTTTTTGGTTGACACCTCAACAAAATTGGTTGAAGAATAATTTTTTTCTGATTAAAGAGTTATTATGTAGTTGAAAATTCATTTCTTTTGTTGAAAATTAAACTTATTTGTTCAAAATTAATTTTTATTATTTAAAAATTAATATTTTTAATCTACAGATTGAACTATTTCTTCGATTTTTTGTTTGTTGGTAAAAATGACTCGTTTTTGGTAAAAAACTATTCTTTTTGGCGGAAAATTGATTCAGTTTTTATTTGATAATTAAATTACTTGATTAGTTTTTTAAAACAATTTTTTCAAACATTTTTTTTAAATTAATTTCTTTTAGTAGAAAATTAAGTTTTTTGCTTGAAAATTCTTGTATTCTGTTAAAAATTTATAATTTTGGTAGAAAATTATCCTTCTTGGAATAAAATTATTATTATATTTTATTTGAAGATTCAGTTACTTGGTTACTTTATTAAAAATTCATTTTTTTTGTTTCAAAATTCATTATTTATGTTGAAATTTTATCTCTTTGGTTGATAATTGATTTTTTTTAGTTGAAAATCGATCTACCTTCTTCAAAAATTCCTTTTTTTTATTCGAATATTAATGTCTTTTTTTGTTCAAAATTAAACTGTTTCTTTGAAAATTCTTGTATTTTGATCAAAAGTCCTCTTTTTTGTTAGAAAATTATTCTTGTTGATTGAATATCCATATGTTTTGTTGAAGATTCAACTGCTTGGTTATGGAATGATCTATTTTGTCAAAAATTCTTTTTTTTAAATTAATTTTGTTAATTAATAAGTTAATCACACCATTTTTGCCAGAGCATTGATCTATTTTTATTTTCACATCCAAGAGATTGGATCAAATAAAATTACTGATTTTATCAGTCAAGAGTAATTTACTGCCACCGAAAGGGGAGATATTTTTTTCCCCGGGAAATTTATAATTGGATTTAATAATAAGACCAGAGAGAGAGAGAGAGAGCGAGAGAGAGAGAGAGAGAGAGTGAAATTGAGGATCATCAGCGCGCAGAGGTGATCCAGAATAAATTATCGTGATCGTATTGTATTAATATTTAATATTTTACATTTAATATTGTATATTTTAGTATTTTGTATTTTAATATTTTACATTTAAATATTTAGCTGAGAATGGATCGGTGAATATTTTAGCGGTGCATCCTGCCAATTAACAAATTGGAAAAGATCAGCGGGTTTCGGTGACGATCGTTTCTCGCCATAAATGTCAGACTCGCGCGATAAAGATGAGAGAAAGACCTTGGAAAAAAAGTCGCAGCAAAAACGAAGAGAGAAATCTGGTTTCCTCGAACCCCCGTGAAGTTTGGACCCTAAATCGTGACATATATCAGGAGAAACGCCGTAGGGGTGGGCCAACCAGGTGTCGTTAAAAAGGGTTAAAAAGGGAGAGTGGGCAAAGGGGCGAAATTACGCAGTTAGCGCACCCACGGTGATTATAAGAACAAGGACAGATATATTGCATCGAACAGGATTCTATTTTTAAATATATAAATTAAACATTTGCTTGTTTCTCAAATGCATTTCAGCAAATGATACACTGTTAACAAATTCTATTGGAAGTGTAAGGTGACGCTATAATAAATAATTTTGTATTTTCCAAATCCTGACATTGTTATGGTGGAATTTTATTATACAAGTTCAGTAGCCAGTATCACTTCGTTATCATACTTGTGGGTGGATGCATAGACACCTGTTCAAGCGTAAAATTAAAAAAAAAATGTAAATTATTTTTCAGAACGCTTGTTTCTGGCAAAAGTAAAGGAATTTTATAACGAAGCCCGAACTATTTTAAATATATAGTATATAACGCACGTATTTATGGAATTCAAGGATTTCACAGAATTTTCGGAATTCGTTGAATTAACGGAATTAATATAACGCCCGCAATTTACGGATTTCGTGGAATTAGCCAAATTAATGGAATTCACGGAATTCGTGGAATTTAAAGAATTCGCGGTATGCAAATTTACGGAATCCAAAATTCACAAGACTGAAGGATTCGATTAAATACAAGAAATTCTCGAAATTCATAGGCTTCAAGGAATATATGAAATTCGATAATTCAATGAATTCACGGAATTCATGATATTCAATGAATTCACGGAATTCATGATATTCAATGAATTCACGGAATTCATGATATTCAATGAGTTCATGAATTATCGCATTCCATATATTCTTTGAATCAATTCCTCCATAAATTCCTTGAATTATTTGAAATTTCGTTAAGTTCTAGAATTTCGTGAATTGCGGGTATTCCTGAATTCCGCTAATTCCGTAAATTCTGCGATTACATTCACTTCCGCGAATTCTTTGGTATCCGTAAATTTCATGAATTCCATAAATTCCATGAATATTGTGAATTTCATGAATTCTATAAATTCAAAGAATGCCGTGAATTCCATAAATTCTGCGAATTCCTTTCAATTCTGCGAGTTCCTTGAATTCCATGAAATTCGAGAACTCCTTGCATTCCATGAAAATCGCGAATTCCATGAATTTCGCGAATTCCTGGAATTCCGAGAATTCCATTATTTCCGTGAATTTCATTAATGCTATAAATTTCGAGATATCCATTAATTTTATGAATTCCGCAAAAACCTTGAATTCCCTAAATTTTAAGAATTCCTGGAAATCCTTAAATTCGAATAATTCCGTGAATTTCAATAATGCCATCAATTTCGCAAATGCTGTGATTTTTATGAGATCCTTGAATTCGTTGAGTTATTTTAATTCCGCGAATTGCATGCATCTCGAGAATTTCGGGTCCTTTAACTCTGCGAATTCTTTGATATTCGTTAATTTCATGAATTCCCTGAATTAAGGATACTCCATGAATTTCGTGAATCCCATAAATTCCGTAAAATCCATGAATATCGTGAATTTCGTGAAATCTATAAATTCAAAGAATACCATGAATTCCGCAAATCTAGTTCATTCCCCGATTTTAGTAATTTCCTTGAACTCCGTGACTTCAATGAATTCGTTGAATTTCTTTAATTTCGTGAATTCCATAAATTCTGCGAATTTCTTCAATTTTATGAATTCCGCGAATTCCTTGAATTCCATGAATTTCGGGAATTCCTAGAATTTCTTGAAATCCATTATTTCCGTAAATTTCATTAATGCCAATAAATTTCATGATATCCTTTATTTCCATGAATTCCATACATTTTAAGAATTGCTGGAAATCCTTGAATTCTAATAATTCCGTGAATTTCATTAATGCCATAAATTTCGCGAATTCCTTGAATTCCTTGAATTCTTTTAATTTTTTTAATTTCTTGCATTCCTTGAATTCTTTAAATTCCTTGAATTTCATGAATTCCTTGAATTTAATGAATGCCTTACATTCCATAAATTCCGTCAATTCCTTTAATCCCATGAAACCCGCGAATTCCGTGATTTTCATGATTTCCGCGAATTCCATTAATTCTGCGAATTCCTTCAATTCTATGAATTCGGCGAATTCCTTGAATTCCATGAATTTCGCGAATTCCTGGAATTTTTTAAAATTCATTATTTTCGTAAATTTCATCAATGCCATAAATTTTGAGATATCCTTTATTTCCATGAATTTCGCGAATTCCTTGAATTCCATAAATCTTAAGAATTCCTTGAAATCCTTGAATTCTAATAATTCCGTGAATTTCATTAATGACATAATTTTCGCGAATTCCTTTAATTCCATGAATTCCGCGATTTTCATTAATTTAATGAATGCCTTGAATTCCATGAATTCCGCGAATTCCGTGATTTTTATATATTCCTTCAATTCCTTGATTTCTTTGATTTTCATGAATTCCGTAAATTTCGCGAATTCCTTTAATTCCACGAATTCCGCGAATTCCGTGATTTTCATGTATTCTTTGAATTTCATGAATTCCTTGAATTCCATGAATGCCTTGAATTCTGTAAATTTCGCGAATTCCTTTAATTTCGTGAATTCCGCGAATTCCGCGATTTTCACGAATTCCTCGAATACCCTCAATTCCTTTAATCCCTTGAATTTCTGGAATTCCTTGACTTCCTTGAATTTCTTGAATTTCATGATATCCTTGAATTCCATGAATGCCTTGCATTCCATAAAATCCGTGAATTCTATAAATTTCGCGAGTTCCTCGAACTCTATGAATTCTGCGAATTCCGTGACTTTTTGAATTCAATTAATTTCATGAATTTGGTTAATTCAGGAAAGTCCTTGAATTCGGCGAATACCTTCAATTCCATTAATTCCGTGATTTCCTTGGGCACAATTTTCGTGTTACAAACGCTCTAATACATATATTGGAAAGCCGGACGGTGACTTCAGGATTTATCACACTTACAATATATGTATTGCAATTTCGTCATTCTAATACCATGCTTGCAATTTTACGTTACTCTTCTACGTTAGAAGTCTTTTAGACGTGTTGTAGCATTCCACACATTTTTATATTACACATTTCGATATCTTTGTAAAATCAATAAAATCTTTCAAATATTTAAAATCTTCTAAAATTTTTTGAAAAATGTTTAAAAAATTTTAAAATCTTTGTGAAACAAATTAAATGATGAAAATCTTTTGAAATCTAAAAAAAGTTTTAACAATCTGTTAAAGAGTTTAGAAATATGTGAATACTTGAAAAAATAGAATAAAAATTGTTGTAATAAATCTTCAAAATCTTTTATATCTTTATGAAATCTTTAGAATCTTCTGAAATCTTTAATATGTGTGTTTGAACTCATAGACAGTTTTTAACCTATGTTGAACTGTTTTTACATCCTTGAAGTCTTGGTGACTATGCAATCTTTGTGAAATCTTTCAAATATATAGAAATGTTTTGAAATCTTGACAATCTTGAAAAATTTGGTAATTGTTGAAAAGCACATTAAATTTACACTAATTAATAAACTGTGTATAGTGTATATTAAATCGTTGATAAATTATTCTACTTTAAGTAGAACCTTTCAAAACTGAATTCAATCAACTCAATTTCTTGTAAAAACTGGAGCTAAAATGAAGTCGCCACGAAAAAGGGTCCTAATTGAGAAGTCAATTTTGGACCCCTGAGAACGAGTCTCGATTGAGGCAAAAAAATCCAAATATTGTGTCATGTTTGCAGAAGCAAATGAAATGTCTGAGGTGGACTTGAGAATGAACTAAACTGGACCTAAGATCTTCATATTCCATCTATCAGTATGATAGCCAAGCCGAAGGGACGACACCAGTTGGCATTTGTCGGCTGTCACCATCCCAAACAGGAGGTTTCAAGTGTCATTGCAAAGAGCCTAAAGCCTAAAGCCTAAACGAATAAATATTATAGCGACTCTCAAAGGGGTTCTCTTCCGTAACTGAGGCTTATAGCCTTATGCCACTGCCAGTCTGCCACTGTTTACCCACAACGAGTTTGTCGCATTAACAACGCATTAGCGTCAAGACCATGGTCCATGTCGGGTTAACTGATTGGCATTGGTGTGATATAGTTTGTATTGCGACAATGTAATTTATGCACGCGTGCCTCGTTTTCTGGATTTGTGTATTTGTGTGTTTGCCCAAGACGAAAAATAAGTCCTCTTTTTCCTTCATATGAAAAGTTCGAGGACCCCAAAGTTACGATTGGGAAGCTTTTGTAAATGGTGCCTATAATCAATTTTTCGTGAACTTATACAAGCTTGGACATTGTCCGTTGTTCACTTGTAAATTTCTCATACTGGTCGAGAATCCCACATACTGGTATGAAAAAATTTTTAATCATGTATGGAACTTTGATGCGCGGCAGTAGACTGCGCAGCTTAGTGAAGCACGCATGCGCGGTAACCAAGGTGATTGGAGGAGAATGAGCAGAATACTCTTATAATGCAGCATGGTCTCAGGCGTCTAATTCCTATTAGTTTAAGTTCAAACTTGTAAAAATTTTTGGAGTGTTAGTAGTGAAACAGTTAAATATTGTGAGTGCAATAAGATTTAGTGCAATTAGAAATTTTTCACAAAAAGAAGAAGGAAGCAACAAGAGAGAGAAAATTGTAAATAAAGTTCTAATGCATTATAGTTTAAATAGACCCTTTTGGAACATTTTGGAGTTGGAGCAGTGAAACAGTTTTCTGAGTGGAATAAGATTTAATGCAATTAGACATTTTTTCAATATAATGTAGCATAAGTAAAGCTTCGGATTTTTCAATAAAACGCTTTAAGAATAAAAAGAAATAATTTAAAATTGGCATTTAATTGTAGTATGAAAAAATACAAAATGAGTATGAGAAAAATACAACCAAATATTCGGACAATTGGTATATTTTCCCATACCCAAGTATGTGAAAATACTAAGGCGGTATGGGAAAATTTCCATACTTGTACAAATATTCTCACATACCGCTATATGGAAAAATTTCAATATGTGTATGGGTTAATTACTTCCAATACATGTATGGGAAATTTTCCATAGATTGTTCTTACAGTGTAAATACGCTGGTACAACCATATGAATATTTTATGTGAATATATATTCCATTAATTACTAAAATCTAGCTGTTTTTTTAAGTTATAAAATAATTTTTATTTGACATAACAAAATTAAAAGTTATTGCACGTACTTACAGTTTGAGTATATTTATCAAGTATATAAGCACGTTTTAAACTGAAGAAAATTTACAATGACATAATATTTAATAAAAATATGACATGATTCATTAGGGTAAACAACAAAAATTAAAATTAAATAGATTTGTGAATTTCAAACTTTATGTGTTCGTAAATTAATGGTGTCTACTATTATATAAATTGTTCCTAATCAAATTACTTTTAAATAATTTTTCTTTTAATAATAATAATAGGAACAATTAAGGGTTTGATAAATATTGAAAAGTAGTATATTAATCTTCGTGAAATCTTTTAAAGTCTAATCAAACTAAATTAATGTAAAATTTCTGTGAAATCTTATGAAATCTTGGCGGCTATCTACGATTTCATTAAATAAAATATCTTTTAAAATTTGTAGAAATCTTTAAACTGTTTCTGAAATCATTTAAATCCTTACGAAATATTCTAAATTATTTTAAAATCTTTAATATCTTCTGAAACCACTGGAATCTTTGCTAAATCTTTTGAAATATTGTAAAATATATGAAAATCTTTTAATTATTAATCTTTCGAAATATGCACTTTGATATCTTTGAGATCTTTGATATATTTGTCAAATCATTGAAATTATTAAAATCTTTGCGTAATCTTTTAAATAATTTTGAAATCTTTTGAAATCTTTTGTGAAATATTTCAAATCTTTTGAAATATTCTAAAATCATTGAAATGATTTGAAATGTTCTAAAATATTTTGAAATCTCTGAAATATTGGTGAATTCTAATTTATTTTTAAATCCTATTGTAAAATCTAAAATAATTTTTTTTACATCTTTCTGACATTTTTTGAAATCTTTGACATATTTGTAAAATTTTCGAAATCATTGAAGTCTGCAAATATTTTTTAAATTTTCTTGAAAATTAAGAAATCTTTCTGAAACCTATTATAAAGTTTATTAAAGCCTTTTGAAATCGTTGTGGAATTTTTAAAGTCTTTGCGAAATCCTTGAAATCTTATGAAATATATTTGAAATTTTTGAAATTTTTCTGAAACCTATCGTGAAATATCATTGAAATCTATGCAAATCGTGAATTTTTTTGAAATCTTTAGCATATTTGTAAAATTTTCGAAATCATTGAAGTCTGCAAAATATTTTTAATGTTTTATGAAATTTAAAAATCACTTCAAAACTTATTATAAAATCTATTCAAATCTTCTAAAATATTTTAAAATATTTTGAAATACTTAAAATTTTCATCAAATCACTGAAATCTGTACCATAAGTATTTTTTAATACTATAAAATATTTGATACGATTGCAACATTTTGAAATATTTTTAAATAATTAAAATCTGTAAATAATGTTCAAATATTTAACATATTTTTTAAACCGATTGTGAAATCTTTGAAATCTCTGAAAAATCCTAGAAATTTTCTAAAATATTTTAAAATATTATAAATTTTTGAACCTTTATAAAATTATTGAAATCTGCGAAATCTTTAAAAAATATTCTTAACATTTTGAAATATTTATAAATTGTTTGCGAAATATTTTTAAATCCTAATGAAAACTATGACATCTTTGACCTTTTCAAAAAACCTTACAATTTTCGCAAAATCTATTTAAATATTCTGAAATATTTGGAAATATTTAAAATCTCTTGAAACATTCTGAAATATTTTGAAATCTTTGAAAAAAGTTTAAAATTATAAAAATCTTTTTGAAACATTTGAAATATTTCTGAAACCATTTATGATTTCTTGGAAGTAATTTTGAATTCTTTTGTCAAATCCATGTTTGCAAAATCCTTGAGATCTTCAAGAATATTTTGAAATACTTAAAATTTGTGATATATTTGAAATAATTTAAAAATGTTTGAAATCCTTAAAACATTTGAAATCTTTGTAAAATCTTGAAAATATTTTAAACTATGCTGAACTGTTTAAATCTTTGATATCTTTGTAAATTAAATAAAACCTTTGCGAAATCTTTTAATTTTTTAAAAACATTTAAAAATCTTCTGAAATATTTTGAAAAATTTTTAAATCTTCAAAATCTTTATGAATCAAATTAAATCTTAAAAATATTTTCAAATCTATAAAAGTTTTTACAATCTGTAAAAGAGATCCCTAAATCTATCTAATTTTTTTTTAAACAACGATCTTGTCCAGGTTGTTCAAATTTCACGCAAAATATCCACTTTGTGTAACAATGTTTTACACGAATTTCCATTAAATCCTGCACTTCGATATAAGATTTACCGGCTGACATTTCACTTTTTAGCCCATATTTCACAAATTTGTTCAAATTTTTTGCACATACTATTGAATAAAGTGTTTACAACTCCGATCAACAAATGTAACTCGGCCGATGCAATCAAGTGAATAATTTGCTTTTCTTCGTCTGATGAAATTATCGGTAAATTATAACAATTTTTAAAAGCAAACGGACATAAAAAAGAAGATTGTAAAAATTTTAAAAATTGGGGTCCTCGAAATTTTCATATAAAATTACACAAGTGAAAAAATTTTACAAAGGTCCGGAAGCAGGAACCAAATCTGGTGTACCCGAAGGCTCTTGCTGCGCTGAATCCGAATCCGATCTCAGAAAAATTTTAGCACCTTTAGTTTTCGAGATATTCTAACCTTAAAGGCTCAAAAATACGTTATTTTGATGTATTTGAGGCCCCATAACATCGCGACAAAATTTTTGTTTACAAAACTGACGATTGCATCGTAAAGAACTACTCTTCACCTTCGAAATGCCATCCCTATTTTTTCGATACGATTTTTTACGGCCGATATGTGGCGGATTCAAATATGAAAAGTTTCAATTTTCACGGATATCATTTTGACTACAAAAATATTTGCCGAGGGAAAAAATGTAGCAAAACCATGTCTATTACAGCTTATTGTATGTTGATATAAACCTAGACCATACTTTGATATGACGTAATTACTTGATTAATTGTTATTTTTAGCGTGGGGAACGGTATTATGAATCGGATCTGAAACAGCCCGCGCGCGAGTCGCCTAACCGCTATCGAATTAAAACGTTAATAATTTCTTGAATATCAATTCGATTGGGCTAAGATTTTCCAGAAAACTTCTTTGTACTGTTATTAACAACTTTCTTGCCTGAAGTTTTTTGTTCCTCAAAATTCGTTCGATAAACGAAACGATGGAAGTTAGAGAAGTCCGATAAGCGCCACTCATCAGAAAAAATTAGGAACAATTTTTCATTAAATAAATTTTTGAATTGCTTTTGCTCTCATTTTTCTTCACTCACCCTACATTTTCTCCTCTGATTTCCTGTGACTTCCTCTACTCCCTCCTTATTTCCCCTGCTTCACCTATTATTTTCTCCTAATTTCCCAACTTTACTTCGTCTAACTTCCCTTATGTCACCGCCCCTCATTTTCTAGCACTTTCCTTAATTCCCCTGCTCTCACTTTCCATAACTTCCCCTATTTACCCTTTCATCATTTTTTCGAACTTGTCCTCAATTTCGCTCACGTATCTTACTGTTTCTTCTATCACTTCTCCTGCTTCTCTTTTCCTCATTCCATCTTACGTTCCCTAATCCTTATTATTTTATCTTTTTCCACTACTTCACCTACTCCAAATCCACTCATTTTCCTTGCTCCCTCTCTCCTCATTTCCCAAATTATTTCAAAGATTATTTCAAAGACTAAGAAATAATTGGATAGTTTTTGGGTTAGTAAGGGAAGTGGTAAGGGAAATGAAGTATGTAAACTGGGGTAACTGATTGGAGGGGATAGTGAAAATGATGGAGAAGCAGGGGAGGTGAGGGAAAATTATAGAGGATAAGGGGAAATAATAGGGGAAAGGGTAAAGTAGGGGAAGGTAAAAAGGGGAAATGATAGGAACTAAGGTCTATGCGAAACCCTACGATTATTAAAAATGTCAAAGTTTCGTAAAACTCAAATGAAAAAAGGTATGTGAAAAATTGTCGCGAGGCGCTTGACCTGGGTGTTTAGAGTCTAATTTCTTATAAGCCTAAGCGAGCTAATTAATTCGAATTCGTCTAGGAAGCGTGACCGACTGGCAAAAAGTCGAGCCTCCGAATAATTAATTACTGTTCACATTCCTGCGGTCTCTGTCAGGTGGACAAAAGTTTTCAACGTCGAATCGTCGTCCGTGCCTGGCAGTACCGCGAAAAACGCTTCCATCCTCGCGCTTCGACGACAAAGCGCGATAATTAGCCATGTCGAGTCGCGATTGCGGCTAACCGCGCGTGGCACTAAGTCGCACCTGGTCACACACACATTTTATGTACTATATTTTACGTCCTATTTTCTACAATTTACAGTCCACACCCACACCAGAGATCAGATTTGTACGGCCGAGGTTCCTACGAGTCTTGCGGTGACTTCTGACGAATCGAGAAATAAAAAAGAAAATAGTAGAAAAAGATGGAGAGAGGTTGGCAGAGATAGAGAGTGAGTTAAGCGCACGAGTTGATGAGAATATAATTGCAGCGTCATTCATCAGGCATCGAACCCAAGAATATATGGATTACGCTCTTATAACTGTACATGAGAAGTCGGAGGTGTTAAAAGTCACAGCAGCAACACTGAGACTCGATTTAACAATGTTGCCTAATTTTCTCTTAAGAAAAATATAGTTTTTTTTAATGGAGTGGAATTTTATTCAATATTGTTTCCTCATACCAAATGGTGTGACCGGTCACTCTAAAGGGTGTGACTGGTCGCTCCAGGTAGTGTGTATTTTATTGATTTATTTAATTATTTTAAAAGGGTTTAAACGCTAAAAGAATATAAAAACATTCATTGCCTTAAACAATTTTTTATTTAGATTATAAATATAATAAGGGAGGTTTGTAGAATGACCGAAAATTTCAAATCTAACTTTTTGTCATTTTTTGATATAATTCGACCCCAGCAGTTTGAAAATATAATAGTCTGATAGGATTTTGAATTAGATCGGCCATTTAGAAGTGATTTTTTTTTAGTTCAGAGATTTCAAACGAAAATTTTTAACTTGTTTAAATGAGAAAAACTTATTTGATATTCAAAATACAACGATAATATACCTAGTGTTTTGTTCGCATCCTTGAGACGCATTGGTTGACCTATTTTTGAACCTTTGATGATACACCTGTACCGATTTATAAAGTTTAAAAAAAACAGCTTTCTAAATTTCTTGGAGTCAGATCCAACTGCAATGTTGTGATTTATCACTCCAACTTCCAGCCAGAAGTGAGCTTATTACTTTAGAAATAGAGCGTGAAATTTAGTTGGAGCGGACAATGACTATATGGCCTTGGAGTGACTGGTCGCACCAAATGGTGTGACTGGTCATTGCAAATGGTGCGACTCGTCACTCCAACTGGTGTAACTCGTCGCTCCAACTGGTGTGACTCGTCGCTATAAATGGCGTGATTGGTCACTCCAACTGGTGTGACTCGTCGCTATAAATGGATTGATTGGTCACTCCAAATTGTGTGATAGTCGCTCCAAATGGTGTGACTGGTCGCTCTAAATGGTGTGACTGGTAGCTCCAAATAGTGTGTCTTTTTTTAATTTAATTAATTATTTTAAAAGGAGACAAACGCTAAAAAAATATAAAAACATTTATTGCCTTAAACAATTTTTTATTTAGTTTATAAATATAATACATGCCTATATAATATAAAATAAAGAGTAAAAGTATAATTGCAATACAACTCAGAAAATATGATCATTAAAAATAATAACAGATATCAAATTCTTAAATTTCAATTTCTACTGAAACGTCACTATTCTCCTTTCAGAAACAAAAATGAAAATAAATTATTTTGATAAGTATGTATTTTGTTGAATAATAAAAAATATCATTAAAAAATATTAAGTTCAACAGAAAACAGTTTAAATTACAAAGATTTCAAGCTGAAATATATTGTATTTTCTACACAAAGAAATGGACTATAAACTCAAAAAGACGAATAAAAAAAAAATTAGTTTTAATCAAAAAGTTGCATTAACAACTAAATAGATGAACTTTCAAAAAAATAGTTAAAGATTTAACCAAATATTACAATTTTCAACCCAAAAAGACGACTTTTGGACAAAAATATAATTTTTTGAAAAAATAGTTGATTTTTTATCTTGTAAAATATGCAGGATAAAGTTTAAATCAAAAATGGAATAGTAAAATTTTCAAGTGGAAAAATAATTTTTATTAAAAAGGAATGAGTTTTCAAGAAACTTGTTAAATTTTTATTGAAAAACATGAAATTTTAACTATATAGATTAAAGTTCAATCAAAAAAGACGAATTTTGAACAAAAAGCATGAAATTTTAATAAAACTAATCAATTGTAAATTCAAAAAGACGATCCTTATACAATGAAACTGAAATTTCAACCCGAAAATATGATTTTTCATCCAAAAAGTTAAATTTTCTACCAAATTGTTGAGTTTTTAAGGCAAAAGATAAATTTTGTATAAAAAATTAGAAATTTTAACATAAAAGTTGATTTAAAATCAAACAGTTAAATTTTCAACTATAATTAAGTACCCTTATTAAAAAGATTAATTTTTTCAAAGTAGTTTGGTGTAATGTAAAATAATCGACTTCTCATCAACAACAAAATGAATTTTCAACTAAATAAATTTTTAACCGAAAAATTATCGGTTTAATAAAAAAGCCTACATTTTGTGCCAAATAGTTGAATTTTCAACCAAAAAGTTAAAGGCCTGATTTAAATTAATTAATTTTTAACAAAGTTGTTGAATTTTTAATTAGAAAACACTAACCAATTACTAGTTCCACAAATATTCACTGAATGCATTCTTTAAAAATTTTCAAATTCAGAGGGTCCTACAGTCTCATAAAATGCTGATTTTAAATAAAATATCGTACATCACTCGTTGGGTTGGACAGGTCCTCATATGGAGCTCAATGCTCGTAAGCACGACTTGAAACAATATGACCTCTTCTTTCTCATTCCGCCATCTTTCCCAGGGATTAAAAATAATTCAGCAAACGAGATTGGGAATTGTACGTGTAAATGGGACAACTGATCCCACTTGAGAGAAGAATGCACCCCACCGAGACTGAAGACACTCGTGCAATAATGAATAATCAGTAATTAGTGTGGAGATGCATCCGCAAATTTTCAAACATTCAGAGGTGACCATGCGATGATATAGCTCGTTATTTTCTAATTAAGTAAGGTCGCTTGCCATTCAGGGTTATCAAATTAGTCACACAATAACGACACAAAAGAGCGAGGGGTCTTTACCACTTATAAATTCACTCTCGTTTTTCGCAATTGCACATTTATTCCTAATGTGAACGCTTAGTAAGGCGAAACAGTGTGTAAATACCCGACTCGTTCATAATTATCATTTTTTAGACAAAAATAATATTTGGACGCATGACGCAACCTGGTGATATTTGGGCGCATGACGCAACCTGGTCATACTTGGACGCATGACTCAACCCGGCGATGGGCGCATA
This sequence comes from Druon quercuslanigerum, assembly GCA_010014905.2. Lineage (NCBI taxonomy): Eukaryota > Metazoa > Arthropoda > Insecta > Hymenoptera > Cynipidae > Druon > Druon quercuslanigerum. Next base: position 5,705 of record JAAAKG020188195.1, on the reverse strand, counting down.
AAGCAACCTGATGATATTTGGACACATGACGCATCCTGATAATACTTGGACGCATGACGCAACCTGATGCAACTAACACAACTCTGTATACTCCTTTTTTCTTCTATATTCTTCTCCACTACTTTTCTCTAATTTCTTAATTTTTAAGAACGCTATGTTAAGAATAATGAAAGTTCTTACGAGTTTGGGGTCATGAATTCTCGACTTTGAAAAATAGGGGTGGGGTTTTATCGTCGAAAAGGCATTAGTCGCACTAATGCTCGATTCGCATGTGCGTCGAGCATCGCATAACTCTGGCGACTAATTTAGCGCGATCACTATCACCCGATTTGTCTTAATTTCGGTCCTTGTCTTGTTCTGAGTGGACGCTTATCGCCCATTCTCAACAGACTCGTTTCCTTCTAAGCGTCAGCTTCTTGCCAGGTGATTAAGTTCTTTAAATCGTTTCAAATTTTATTCTATTTAGAAATAAATAATTTAAAAAAAGTTAAATAAAAAATAGATTCTAGAAACGTAGATTACTAATATATCAGTCAAAAGTGACTTTTTAAATAAGTCAATTCGATTTGTTGATAAAATGAGTCATTTAAAATTTTTCAATATATTTAATTTTCGTCTAAAAAAGAAAAGTTTTTAACTGGGATGGTTAAATTTTCAATTAAAAAAATGAATTTTCAATTACAAAATTGTTGTTTTCCAAAATAAGAATTTTCAACCAGAAAAGATTAATTTTTAAATAAAAATAATAATTTCAAACTTTAAAAAGTTGATTTATAAAAATGTGTCTTTAACTAAATATTTAATCATTTCAAAAAACAATTTTTTTTTAACAGGAAATTCAACTTTGCACTAAACAATCGAATTAAACAAAAATATTTTCGCCAAGAAGAATAATTTTAAACAAAACAGATCAATTTCCGACTTAAATGATAACTGATTAACTAAAATAATAAATTTTTATGAAAGCAGTTCAACTCTCAACCTATCACAGTTAAAAATTAAAGAAAAAATGCATTTTCTTTAAAAAGGATAATTCTCAATGTAAAAGACATTAATTATTAACCAAATAGTTGAAATTGCATTACAAAAAATAATTTTTAAGTAGCACAGGAATAGTTAAATTTTCAATTATAATTTTCAATTATATTATAATAATCATCCTTTCACAAAGAACGATTTTTCGAAAAAAAGATTAATTTTCACCCAAAAAAGTTGGATTTTTAAACTAAAAAAAATTGATATGAAAATGTTTTTCAAGTTAAATTTTGTACCGAACAGATTAATTATTAACGAAATTGATAAATTATTAACGAGATGTTAATTTTCTACAAAGTAGTTGAATTTTCAACCATGGAATTCAATTTTTAAAAAAATTAATTTTCCGCCAAGAAGAATAATTCTATAATCTTTTATAAAAAAAAACATTAATTTTCAAGAAATTTCATGAATTTCCAGCCAATCTTTTAAATTTTTTAATAAAAAACATAAATTTTCAATCAAGAAGATTGATTTTTTTTAAATGACAGATTTTCAACAAAATACATAAATTTTGAAAAAAGAAATTTAACTTTCAACGAACAGTTAGTTTTGTAAAAAAAAGTTTTGAACAAATTAGTTACATTTTAAATCAAACAAATTAGTTTTTGACTGAAATTAAATTAATTTATTTTTTACCAACGAAGATGGATTGTTTAAAAAAATGCATATAATTTGAGCAAAATAGTTCAATTTTCATCTAAAAAAAAATACGAAAAGAACGACCAGAAAATAAATTTTTCGCCTTTTTTTGTTCTAAAAATTCTAGTCTGTTAGGTTTCAACATGTTGGGTTAAATTATACTTTATTGAAAAAATAATTTTGTTGCTGAAGTTTCATTTTTTTGGAAAATTTTTTTAACTGAAAATTTAATTACCTATTAAATTGAAAAGTAATTTTTTGTTGAGAATTCATATTTCAGGTTGAAAACTCAATTTTTGTACAGTAACTTTGTCTTTTGGCTTGATGGTTCAACAAATTATGTGAATTTTTTTTCTTTTACGACTAAAAAATCTTTATTTGCTGGAAATTTTTGGTTTTTGGTTTTTGATTTTAAAATGCATTTTTTATGTCAAATTTCTTTTTTTTAAATATCAATTATTACACTTTTTTGCTAAGAATTCATCTTTTTATGTTGAAAATTTAATTATGTTGTTCAAATTCTATTTTTTGGTTAAACAGTCATATTTTATGGTAGAAAAGTCATTTTCTGGTTGCAAATAAATAAATTTAACAATTTAAAATTTGTGTGATAAATATTAAATCATTGTTTTGTAACGAATTCTAAAAGGACATTGAAAAAGATTACAAAACATTTTAAATAAAAACAATTTAAATAAAGTTTTAATAAAATTAAAACAAAATTTAGGACAATTTCTAAATTTTTTTTAAAGATTCGAAGACTTAAAAGTTCTGACAAGATTAATAAAAATAATTTACTTAATATTCGTGACAAAATTTAAAGAGATTATTTATTTTGAAAAATTAACTTTAAAGGAAATTTGATAAAGGTTTTAGACATATCAAGCGATTTTCAAAACTTTTGAAAAAGAGTGTAGAAGCTTTCAAAGCAAAATGTTTTGAATTTGGTAAGATTAAAAAGTCAAAAAGAAAATTGAGTAAATTTAAGAAATACTTAGTAGAATTTTAGAAAATTCAAAATAAATTTTAAACTTGAAAAGATTTTTAGAAATGAAGATTTTTAAAGAATTCACAAATATGCTTTAGAAGATTTAAAAGAATTTCGAAACGTTCTAAGAGAATAAACAATTTTTCTTAAAATTACTGGGAAAATTTTATATTACTATAAGACAATTTTCTACAATTTGAATATTTTTCAAATATTTATTGATTTTTTGGAAAGACTCGAATTTTTCGTCACAAAGATATTAAATTGAATCAAAAATGAAATTTTCTACGAAACAGTTAAATTTTCAAAACAAAATAAAAACAGCAGAGTCTTCAACCAAATGTTATTATTTATCAGAAAAATGTTGACATTTTTAAACAAACGGTTTGCAATTTTATAGAAGAAAAATGTTATTTCTACTAAAGCAAGTGAATTTTAAAATTCAGAAGGCAAACTTTCCAAAAAGTGTTCAATTTTAAAACGAAGTTTTAAAATTAAATGAAAGTTTAGTTAAATGAAAAAAAAGTTAAAAGAAAGTTGCACTTTCATTTAAGAATAAAAGCATTTTAAAAAATGCTTAAATTTTCATTTAACAATAAATTAAGTTTCTGCTGAATAGTCGAATTTTTAACCATAAAGTATGACTTTTTAACAAGATTGTTAAATTTTCAATCAAACAGTTGCTTTTTTCTCAAAGAAAAATGAAAATTCAACTAAAACAGGTGAATTTTTAAATCAAAAAGATAAATTAAAAAAGAAAGTTTAATTTTCATCTAAAAAGGTTTTAATTGACTTTTCAACACAAAAATACAATTTTTTAACAAAAAGTAAACTTTTTCGGAAATAGTTGAATTCTCAACAAAACAGTTGCATTTTTATTTAAGAAAGATGCAATATTTCTACCAAAAAAGATAAACGTTTTAATAAAAAAGAATAATTTTCAGAAAAACTAATTTTCATCAAAAAAAGATTTCAATTGACTTATCAGCAATAAAATATGAATTTGAAACAAAAGATTGTTTTATTTATTTCTGGATGATAATCTTTTTAAAAAAACCTTTCTTTTTATTTAGAAAATGCGAATGACTTTTGTTAACCTAATGCAAAAAATGTTATGTAATATTAATCGGGGAGTGGGGGGCCCATAAGAAAATGTTACTTTCTGTTACGGTGGAGGGGGGGGGGGCTTTTATACCATAAGATAAATTTTTATTCTAAAAGGACGAGTTTTCTATCGACAAAGAAGAGTATTTACCTAAAAATCAATTTTGTATAGAAAAGATTACTTTTTAACAAAATAACTCAAGAAAAAAGTATTATTTTCGGCTAAAAATATTACTTCTTAACAAAACAAGTTAAATTTTTAAAAAAATAATTAAGTTTAATAAACAAACAACAGATTTTTTGCAAAAAAAAAAATTTTAAGTGAAAAAAGACGAAATTTTCATATAAAAAATCGAATAATCAACAAAACAGTTAAATTTCTGATCAAGTAAGATGACTTGTATGATAAAAGATTAATTTTTATACATAAAAGTTGAATTTTTTACCCAAATAGACGGAAATTCTTGAAAAAAGTTAAATTTTTAACAAAATTTCCAAATAAATAATTAAATTTTAATGCTAAAGAGCCGATTTTTTTTTAAGTTGACTTTTTACCAGGAAAAGACAATTTTTTAACAAGAAAGTTAATTTTCAATAAAAGGAGAATTTTCAAATGGAATCATTTAATTTTCAGTTTAACAAATAATGTTTAACTGCACCGAGTTCGTCACGCATTTGTAAGAAAGCAAAAAAAACTAATTTTAAATTTGTCAAATAAATAGTTTAATTTTTAACTAAATAGTTAAATTTTCAACCAAAGATATCAATTTAAGAGAAAATTAATTTTATCCAAATATTTTATTTTTCTATCAAATTATTCCAATTTTAAGCCTGAAAGATAAATTTTCTACACAATTTCGTTAACAAATATTTTGGTTTTAATGCTAATGAGCCGATAAATTTTTTGTAAGTTGTCTTTTTAACCAGATAATAAAATTTTTTAACAAGAAACTTAATTTTCAATAAAAGGAGAATTTTCAAATGGA
>JAAAKG020188184.1:12013-25010 GCA_010014905.2 Druon quercuslanigerum | reverse complement strand
CTTGTATTGTAAGTAATTTTTTATAGGATTTGCCGATGAATATTTTTCTTTAATTAAAAGAAAGTTTTTTTAAATCAAAAAATCTTTTTTTTGATTGTATTTAACTTTTTACTAGAAGAAAAAAAAGTTTGGATCATCTTAAAAAGTAAATATAATTTAATTCAAAACTTATTAAGCACAACTTTTTTAATATTGCCTTAAGGTGAGACTATACAACGTTTGTGGTTTTCTTTTAAATGATTTATCTCAAAAATTATCCAGTTTTCTCTATTCATGATATTCTTCAATTTTCAATTTTTCTAAAATTTATAAAAATGGAAAAAAAATTTATTTTAAACTTTCAGAAATTTTAATTTGCAGTTGAATGCCAAAAGAGTTTGTTAAGAAATGATATAATTTCGATAAGTTTTGTAAGTTATTACAAAAGTTTAAACTTTCTTATTTTTTATTAGTTATATCTGTTAAAAAATATAATATTTTAAAATGAGATTTAGGGAATATTTCTTTTCGTTCGAAAATATTGTCGTATGTAAGTGATAGAGATATATAGAAATTTTTCTACAAATGACATTTCGACTAGTATACTTTCATATTACTGGTTCACACTGCATTCAACACTGTGAAAACTGCTCATTTCACAGTGGGTACGCTTTAAACCTCAGCTTTACTTTTCGAAATTGTACATCTTACAGTGTACTTTTTTCCGTGAACGTAATTAACTCGATTAGTTCCCAAAATTAAAAATCATTTAGATCTAAAAACTTTTTTCATCAATTATTAAAATAATAATCGCTGGGAAAATACTTTATAATATGTAACGAGTGTGAGTATTAATTAATGCAAATCGTAATTTAACAGAGAGATAGAGGAGGACCTCGGATTTCAAAAACTATTGTTTCGAAAATTTTTAACCATAATTTGGAGATAAGTCTGGGTCAGAAGCGACTGGGTCGTTCACCACAACAAAGCATCTTCCAAATCATCTCAGACCCCATACTGTCCTGACCTGGATCCCTGTGATTTCTGGCTGTTTCTTAAATTTAGGTATCCATTAAAAAGAAAACGAGTTTTGAAACGTAGAAAAAATAAAGCAGAATTTGAAATCAACTATTTGCTATTCCGAAAGGAGACTTTAATGAGTGATTCCGAAAGTGGGAGGATCGCTGAAAGAAGATTGTGAATTCCAAAAGGAAGTAATTTGAAGGGGATATTATCAATGATTCAGCTATTTTCAAAAACTTTTAGTATATTTTTAAAAACTTTCTATTCTCTGAAGGCTTTATTTTCTTAAGTTACTAGAGATATTGAAAGAAGAATCCTTTTTCAGATATACACACATTTTATACGCAAATGTACAACCTTGTTTCTGAAAATTGATTCTTTCCGTACTCTATCCCTTAACCCGCAATCGGACGTTATGTGGTTCGATTGCCAGCGGAGCGAAGGAGATCTTTTTTCCGAACAAATTTAATTTTAATTCTTTTCTATAATTCTTTTCTCTCTCTCTCCAGAACTCTAAAAATCTGGATTATTTGTCAAAAATCCATATCTCATTGTTTTTCTATTCACCGAGTAAAGCATGCAATGGCTTTAATTAGTGTGATGATGAGGTAAGACGTTGGCGAGTAATTCGCACCTTTTTGGTATAGTGAACAGTGAATAGTCGACTCTCAGATTATGTGATTACAATTAGATGCGCAGGGAAGTAAAACATGTGCAAAATTGGTCGTGGAGTCAACTAGCTTTCACCTGGATTACGCAAAAGTTCTTAACAATTGTTGAGAACCAACTGATGAAACTGCAAGAAAGTACGTCATAACATACTTACTGATGAAGACAAAATTAATCTCAGTTTGTCTCTATTTTTCCTAAAAGACCCCTTTTTTACTTTTAATCCCTAAATGTCCTGTATTTATAGGATTTTCCCTGAGTGTCTCCTAATTTCCATAAAATTCTTCTAAAATTCCCCGACTTTAGATGAAAATTCTGAAAAAGTCTTTTGTTACTATAATCTAAGACTCAATTCTAAAATTCAGATGTTGCCTCTTTAAGCTTATACCCATTTGGTTGAAATCCAAACAAATTTTTCTCAATTTAAGGTAACCAAATTTTAAGGTGTAACGCTTTAAGCATTTACAGGTCTCACAGACTGATCCCTATATCTCCTATTGTAACCTATTTTCTGTTACAGTTCCTAAAGTACCCTATTTTCAAACCAGAGAAATTCTGTAAGACGTATCTGTAAAAAATAAGAAGCCACAAAGTCACTATTATTCAATTTTTCAAATGAAAATATCACATTAATCACTTTTCATTCAATAAATTAATTCATGAGTTAATCACTATTCGTTTCAGGTCTATACGTATTTTTGAATTATCTTCAATCCTTTGAAATCTTTCAGGGTATTTATAATGATTTCGAGAAATTTTTAATAGATTTAAATAATTGTAAGGAATTTTAAAAAAATAGGATATTTTAAAACTTCTAAGGCATTTTCAGGAGCTTTTAACCCATTAAGTCCTGACTGGACACATTTTTAAGATTTTTTTCAACGGCTCTATTGACTATGAAATCGGTCATAGAAAAAATCGACAATACCTATTTCTGACGTGAAATTATCTGAACTTTCTATTTTTGCAGTAGATTTTTTTGATTTGTGCATTAAAAGTGTCCATGCACTCTAGCCTTCAAAATGTAGTGGTTAGTTTTTTCAAATTAAACATGGCGGCATCCAATATGGCGGCTTAAATTCAATTTTTTTTACGGTACTTTTTCCTGCACTAACAATTTGTGTTCAAGTTTAATAAAAATCAGTGCAAGATGGTTTTTTTGGTCGCTGATTGCGAACCTGATATCACGTTTTCCAAATTCAAGATGGCGGATCCAATATGACTGCAAAAAATTTCAAAAAATTCTTCAATTTTTATGTAGACTCGTATAGGTGGGTTTTTTGGTTCGCTGGTAACGAATCTTTCATCAGATTTTTAAAATTCAAGATGGCGGATCTAATATGGCTGCCCAAAATTTCGAGAGTGTTTCAATTTTCATAAAAAATTTTATGGAGGGTTTTTTTTGGATTACTGATTATGAATCTGTGATTAGATTTTTCAAATTCAAGATGGCACATACAATATAGCTGCCAATAATTTCAAAAAAATTTTCAATTTTTATGAAGATATTCAAATAAAAAAAACGAGATTCCTAAGCAGCTAAAATATTTATTTTAACGCCCAGCAATGAAATGGATAAAATAAGTAAATTACATGAAAATGTAACAGTAGAATCAAAACAAAAATATTCAAATTTTAAAAAATGTGGTTCAAGGACGCAGAAAATCTGTAAGATGTGCGGTGTATATTCATGCACATCTCCTGCTTTTCAATTTATCATAAATAAGTTAGAATCTAATACTAAGTTTTCAAATGATTGATTATAAAAGGTTTTATTATAAAAAAAATTAATGAACATAACAAAGATTGGACAAGTTTGAAAAAAAGAGGTGCTCTTTATTGCGTTTATGTGCTCGTGGTAAAAGCCGGGCAACGACACATAACATATGTCGGCTAAGAAACGCGACCCGTAACCTCCCAATTCATAATTTCATGAAAATTGAACAATTTTTTGAAATTGTTGGCAGTCATATTGGATTTACTATCTTGAATTTTGAAAACCTGATAGCAGATTCGTAATCAGCGACCCAAAAAAAAACCTCTATATGAATTTTCATGAAAATTGAACAATTTTTTGAAATCTTTGACAGTCATATTAGATCCGCCATCTTGAATTCTGAAAACCTAATAGCAAATTCGTAATCAGCGACCCAAAAAAAACCCTCTATGAATTTTCATGAAAATTGAACCATTTTTTGACATTTTTGGTAGCCATATTGTATCCGCCATCTTGAATTTTAAAAAACCTGATAGCAGATTCGTAATCAGCGACCCCAAAAAAATTCACCTATACGAATTTACATAAAAATTGAACAATTTTTTAGATTTTTGGCAGTCATATTGGATCCGCCATCTTGAATTTTGAACATCTGATAGAAAATTCTCAATCAGCGACCCAAAAAAAATATTTTGCACTAATTTTTATAAAAAATATAAAAAAAATGTTAGGGCAGGAAAAAGGACCGGAAAAATAAAAAATTAGAATTTAAGCCGCCATATTGGATGCCGCCATGTTTAATTTGAAAAAATCTACCACTACATGTTGAACACTAGAGTGCATGGATACTTTTAATGCACAAATCAAAAAAATCTACCGATGATTTCGATCCTAAAATTACATATTAAAAATTTTTTTCATTCGACAATTCGTGTTTTTTGTAAAATAAGCAAATATAACTTTTTAAATATGCATTTTTTTTTAAATTCTAGCTGCAGAAATAGAAAGATCAGACAATTTTACGTCGGAAATAGGTATTGTCGGTTTTTTCTATGACCGATTTCATAGTTAATAGAGCCGTTGAAAAAAATCTTAAAAATGTGTCCAGTCAGGACTCACTGGGTTAATTTAAAGTATTTTAGCAAATTTTAAAAGATTCTAAGGAATTTTTTGATGTTTTTCATTAATTTGTAGTGATTTGAAAACTTTTGAAATATTTTAGGATAAAGAATCTTCTACAATTTCTGAAGATATGGAAACATTTTATAGGATGCATGAGGTTTAAAATTTTTTTAAGGTTTCACGTTATTTTATCAGATTTTCGAGGATTTTAATGATTATAAGGGATTTTATGACTCTCAGTGTATTTTAATTTAATTGCTCCTGAAGATCAATCGATAAAACGATTAAAGGATTTCAAATATTTTTAAAAATATTTTTTAAAAATTTCTTGGCATTTTTAAGAGCTTTAAAAAATGTTAATGAAGTTTAAAAGATCTAAAATAAACGTTCTTTTAAACGATCGCAAATAATTTTTTCATTGATTTAAGTAATTTAATGTCATTTAAAAGTATTATTTTTTAAACATTTCTTGGCATTTTTAAGAGCTTTAAAAAATGTTAATGAAGTTTAAAAGATCTAAAATAAACGATGTTTTAAACGATCGCAAATAATTTTTTCATTGATTTCAGTAATTTAATGTGATTTAAAAGTATTTGAAATACTTGAGGCTATTCTCAAAGATTCTCTGGCGTTTTAAAGGGCTTTAAAATTTGTTAAGAGCGTTCAAAAGATATCGAAGGATTCGAATTTTTGTAGGAAATTGTTTAGTTATTTCAGTAGACTGAAATATTTTAGGGTATTTTAAAATATTCCAAGGCATTTTCAAAAGATTTAAACAATTTCAAGGAATTTCCAATTTTTTTAATAATTGTAAGGGATTTTAATATTTTAATTTCTTTCAAAGAATTTTTCACAAGGCACTGAGGGATTTCGTACAGTTTCAAAGATCGAAAGAGGTTTTCGAATATTTTTTTTCAAATTTATTTGGAATCGCCTTGAATCCTTATTAATTTATCGTAAATCCTTTTAAATTCATTTGAATTCTTCTAATTCACTCAATTATGCTCAATTTAATTAATTTTTCCATATTTTTTAATAGTTTTCAATTCACTTGATTGCTTTTTAGATTCATATTATTTTTTTATGAATTTCATCTCATTCTTTTCATTTCCTTTAATATTTTCTAAATTCATTAAATATTGATTGTAATTCATCAAAATTTTTTTCGACTTTTAAAATTTTTCCAATTCATTTGACTCTTGTGAAATTAACTTGCATTATTTTGTAGTCGCATTAGTTATTTCTTGTGTTAGACATTAGTAGAGTTTCAAAAATTTCTGAACTTGAAGTCTATCAATTATCCTGACCTGAAGTTACTGAAGCAAATGAAGTTCTTTCATATTTTTAAATTATTTTAAATTCATTTGATTTTTTTAAAGTCACCTTTAATTTTTCATTAATTTTATTGAATGCTTGTCTTTTATCTCAAAGGCTTCCAAATTCATTCTAGTTTTACGGTAATCAAGGGAATTTTTTCATTTTTAAAAATTTTTTCCAAATAATTTAAATTCTTTTGAATGTAACTTGAATTGTTCTAAAATCTTTTGAATTTGTCCAAAATTTTTTACCCTTTGTGAGCGAAAAAAGTGCCCTAGGAGCGTGACAAAAAGTAGCCTTTGGTCTATATTTTATCCCATAGGTACTTTGAGGCCTGATTTGTGTTTACTGTCTAAACATTGAATGCATAAAAAAACTCTTATTTCTTTTTAAACAGCTTTGTGATTGAAATTGAACTTTTCCATTTGTTTGGAAGTGCATCGAACTGAAACCGGCAAAACGATGAGGGTAGTTGTTCGCTTTTTCCAGGGAGTGGTCATGTTTTGGACAAAAATCAAAAGCAAAACCAGCGCCCCTACATCGAGCGTTTTCCAGCTGGAATCATTGCCAAGGGGGTTAGCATCCGCGATAAACAACAATGCAGCTGCCATTTGCCATTAACCGGACTCATGTTATTTGTCGATGTCACGAGGGACAGAATTCGGACCTTTCGTTATCACGTGGCTGGACATGCAGCCACGATCGATAGTCGCACCTGTACTAATCGGTATTTCGTGAGGAAGTTTTTCTCCATTTGAAAATAAACTAGGAATATGAAATTGTCTGGAAAATACAATTTTTCACACCAGTATTCTCAATTTTCAATTCAAAAAATAAATTGTCTGTTTTTAATATTGTTTAGAATCTTAAGCACGGTTCCGTTATATAACTTTAAGCCAAAACACCAAGAATGTTTTTCTTTGTTGTGTATCATTTTTTATTTCAACAGGACTGACACACTAAGGGTGGTCCAAATTTATTTCGCTAACACGTCGAATTTTAGTGATAAACCCCCCCCCCCCCACACACACACATTTGACTGTTTTTTTCGGAAAAATAAATGCTGTATTTTTTTCATGTCGGGCAACATTAACCCGTATTTTTGCAGATTAAATTATTATTTTTTGGGATAAATGACACAGTTGATAAATTTCTAGAATAATATTTCTTGTTTGATATGTCAGGTAATTATTTCAACAATTTTATTTGTTTAAACAAGTTTTTCCCTGTAAATCGTAATAAGTTATTTTTCTGGAATTATTGACACAATTACCGAATTTAGAGAATAATATATGCTTTTAACAATGTTTGACAATTATTTTAATAATTTTCATTTGTTTTAAAGATGTTTTTCCACTGTAAATCTTTAAAAGTTACAATTTTCTGGAATTATTTATGCAATTTATGAGTGTTAATAGTAATATTTTCATGGAAGGTAGTTTGTAATTAAGTGAACAATTAATTATCACTTACTTGCGCCATTTTAGAGTAAAGGTGAAAAAAAATCTAGTTAGATTATTACTATTATTACTATTACTATACTATTATTATATTATATTAATATTTTATATTTTTATATTTCAGAACTTATACCCTAATTTGATAAACAATTTTGATTACTAATCAATTTTTTTTACGTTATGGATAGTTGTTTTTCAGATCAACTTCGTTGATAAATGAAAATACTAATTAATATACAAAATAGTGTAAGAGATTCGACAAAAGCTATAATTTTCGGTATCATTACTATGAAAAGGAGCAGGTGATATTAATTGTTTAAATAATTACAAATTGTCTTTCACAAAAAATATTATTAGTAGCATTGCCAGGTATCCTCAAAAAATAAGATTGCTTTTACCATTCGTTAAATGTATCCTTGATTCCAGAATATACTAAATTTTCACGATTCGGCTGAAAAAATGATACAAATAGAACTTCTTTAAACAATTAGAAATATGCTAAATAAAAATAGTTTTCTTTAAATTCATCAACTGTATCATTTATCCCGAGAAAAATAACTTTTCACAATTGACAGTAAAATAAATAAATTAATTAAAACAGAAAAATAAGGGAAACCACTATTGAATTCTGGCCTATTCCTATTTCTGAATTATATTGAAGTTCGTTTGAATTATTTTGAATATCTTTGAATTCGTTTAAACTCACCCTAAAGTCTTTTGAATTTCCTGGGGAGTTTTAAATTTACTTCGAATTCAAGGGAATTTTTTTAGATTTTTAACATTTTATTCCATTCACTTGAATCATTTGTATTTTGTGACATTTTCTCGAAATCTGTTGAATTCTTCTCTGTTCACTCTAATTTTACTGAAATTAATATAATCTTTTGGATTGAAAAATTCGGTTTTCAATTCATTTAAATTTATTTCTAATTCAACCTGAATTCTTATTAATTTATCTTGAATTTTTCGAAAGTCTTTTATATTTTCCAGCATTCTGTGAAATATTTGAAATTCTCTCTGAATTCTTTTGAATGCTTCTCGATTCACTTAATGCTACTTAAATTAATGGCCTTTTTCTTTCGCCCTAAAATCTTTTAAACTAACCTTGAATTCTTAAGCATTTTATCAAATTCTTTTAAATTTCCTTGTAGATTCTTAAATTTGCACTTTTAATGGATTCAATAAACATTTTAATATGTTGGAATGGTTTTCAATTCACTTGAATTGTTTGAAAAATCTCTGTAGAATTTTTATGAGCTTAATCGAATTCTTCTACTTTCCTTTAAACTCATCTAAATTTACTTCAATTTTATTTTATTTTTTTGTTTGTAATTTACGTTTTGGGGTTAACTAAACTAAAATTGAAGTGTGCTTGCATATCAAAATTTTTTAGTTGATTATGGTTCCCTGGCACCCCATGGAAGTTTTCAGACCAAATTGAAAATCCTCGCAAGAGTCCTTATTCAAAAAAGTTCATTTTTTTAAATTATGCGGTGTAAAGTTTGCATCAAAGTTGGTGGTAAAATAAGGTGCTTAAAAACTGTTCTTTTTATTATTTAATTTAATTCGAAAGTTTTGTAGATTATATAGGTACGATAAAAAAATCATTTAAACATTTATTTGAAACTCAAACTTTATCAATATGTTGTCAATATAAGTTTATCTTTTTAACTAATTTCTTTCTTTTGTTCTAGCTCTTCGCTTAAAATCAATTTCAATCCTAAAATTTAGTTTCGCAAGCTAAGTGAATCTAAGATATAACTAACTTAAAAGCATGTTTAAATCTTCTTCGAACTTAAATAAAAAACTGTTTTATTTATCTACAATTTTATTTGTATGTTTTTCTGAGCAAAATAGGCTCAAGCAATGGTTCTCAAGCAATGGTTCTAAAATTGGTTCGAAATCTCCTGTGGGATGCCATGATACCATAACCAAGGAGAAAATCCAATATTTGGGAAACTTTCAATTAGACTTGGTTCAGCCTCAACATTTTGTTTACTTTCCAGCTTCAATAGACCTTCCTGTGAAATGAAAGTAATATTTTTTTATATCTGCATTGTAAAGAGCTTAGACAGGATATTATTCTTCCAATCAGAGCTACTTTTAGGATTATTAAGCGAGATGAAAATTGTAAATGGTCGTTTCAAGAGGATATAGTACCATGCGATCCTCGAAATTGCTTTAATTGACTGAAGTGGCTGCGTCCAATCAAATCGCATATCCACTCGTACATTACACTTTTGACCTACGAGCAAACTTTGATTAAAACACTACCAGCCTACACACATTCTATATTTATATTTATACAAACGATTGTAAATTAAAAATTTCACTATTTGTTCGTAAAATAAATTTAATAACAAATAGAACCTATAAAATGCTAATTTATAAAAAAATTCTCAAAAATGTGTTTGTTCTTTTTTCAGGTGAGTCTAAGTCCTTATCTTTACCTCGAAGACATCATTCCAAATCAAAAGCAAAGTCTCTGATGCTGAATAATGAAGGTAATTTCATACATAACAAAAACGCCTAATAATTAAAAATATTCTTGGAGGTTCTTAAATTAATCGACTGGGGAAAAAATTCTTGAGGTAGAAATTATAACCATGTTGCGAATTGTAATATTATAGACACTGTGTACTCTTCTCGCATTGTGAACCCACAACACGCTGAACAATACAACTACCGACATAAATGACGATGATTCATTTTAATGAAGCTTTATGTGACTCAGAGGCTACATACCAAACAAAATAGTTTTTAAACATCACCGGACGTAGACGAAATTAAAAAAATTGTTCAAGTAATATTATTTGAACCGTGAAGAGTAATCTAAGTACTGTTTTGTGGCCAAGAGTCATTTGGATAACCAGAATGGTCGCTGAAATAAAAATTTTATTCATGTTCTAAGTATTGTATTACAAAACCAGTGCAACTCTAACATTATTTCGACTAATTAAAAAAATATATGTCTTGACTTTACGAGATAATATTTGTGAACTCTATAGCTAATCCGCTTTATTTTTCTTGGAATGAACAAATTATGACAGAAATGCTTGGGACAGGAAAAAACTCATTATGAATTTTTCTCGGACGGAAATTATTCTTAATTATGCTATAAATGCTTATTTTAAGGACCATGATTACACCACTTTCAAGCGCGTGCTACTAGAAATATTTTAAAGTTAAAAAAAAAACTTTAATGAAATATTCAACAATCATTTAGATTCGAAAACGGCTCCAGAATTTTTTCAGGTTTAAATTCTTTGAATATAAGGGAATTTTAGAAGACAAGTCTTCAATCGCTTGAAATATTAGAAAATTTTGTTTATTAATAATTTCAATATTTACCTGTTTAAAATTGGAAGAGGTCCTTTTTGGGGTTTCTTAGCCTCGGGCACAAACTCTTATATAGTGTATATATAGTATTTTTTTACGAGACATCAGACGAGATTCAAGATGAGATTCGAGAGGAGGTTCGAGACTTGTTTCAGACGAGACGAAATTCGAGAAAATTTGAGAACATTGGTACATGAGGGGAGGAAATGTAAGATAGGGCAAAGGAGATCAGAGAGGGAGATATTCAAAGCGTCTGTTGCCCACTCTGACTCTTTTTTTTTGGTTTTTATCATTTTTAATTAATTAAAAAAATAAAATGTTCGTTATTTTTCTGGTTTGAAAGAGAACGTTTTTAAAACATTTTTATTGAAAGGAAAGTAGTTTTTATTTTCATTTTTTCAAATTGTCAGAGACATTTTTTCTTTTTAAGATTTTTATCGCGTTGGAAAGTGGGAAATTTTGGTTTTCAATGTTTTTTGAATTGTAAGGAGGATAATTTTTTTCTTTAACATTTTCATAAGATTAGAAGGGAGAATTTCCTAAATTAGAAGAGGAAGATGCCCTTTTTGAGGTTTCGTAGCCTCGGCTGATTTTTTCTGCTTCAGAAGAGGCCCTTCTTATTTTTTTCCATTTTTATTGAGCTGGAAGAGATGTCTTGTTTATTTTTTTTCTAAATTGGAAGAGTAAATTAAAAAAAAATCATTTCGAGTTGAAGGGGGGAAATTTTTATTTACGATCTTTCTTCAGGCTTGAAGAGGGTAATATTTTGTTTTTAACATTGCCATGGAGTTACTGGAGGCCAATTTGGTATTTTTAACATTTAGGTGAAAGTTTGGACCCTTTTATTTTCAATTATTGACTGAATTGGAAAAGATTTTTTTCACACATTTTTATTAAAGAGAGTTGAAATGGAGGATTACTTTTAAATTAGAGCTTTGAAAAGGGTAGCATGGATTTATATTTATTTATATTTATTTATATTTCATGATTCAAATCTAAAGTTTTGCAGTAGTTTAAGCTGCTTTAGTTAAAAAAATGTTTAATTTGAAAGTTTTAAAAGATTTTACTTTTGGACTCGTAAATTATAAAGCGTTTGAATAAAAAAATTCGAGATTTAAAGTCTTTACGCTTACAATATTCAAGTTTAAAATTCAGCAGAGTTTCGATATGAATGCTTTAATTTGGATTTTAGTTTTGATTACTTTAAACAAACAAATTTTCAGCCTAAAATTTCAATTTTTTAAAAATCTTATCGACTGTCAAAAAAGTTGAGAACCGGAAAAAATCCGGGAATTTTGATATTTCGAAGCTTGAAACGTTGCAAATTCGGCATTTTTTAAACCGTTTTATCTTTTGTCATATATCTGTTTAGAAAAGCGATAATCATTTCGGTTTTATTAACACAATCTCATTTAATGATTCCCATTAACCACATAATTTTTTTATCTTCATTATTTCTTAATTCACTTCTTGTGTCATTTCCCCCTGATTTTTTTCATATTTGATTAATCGAGAATCTTTCCCTGAAAGGGCTGGTGAGACCAGACCGAGGTAAGGTTAGTTGTTAATTATTCAAATTAACACACATGTTGTCACACTCTCAATTGCAGCTGCTCGTATTCCAGAGGAACGTTACGCCCTGTATGCGTGAGTTTCCGGTCGCATGTTTATTACGCACGCGCACAAGACACGCAATATTTAATTATTCATTTAGAAATACGGTACATTGCCTCTGCAAAAATGTTGAATAATTAGTTTAAATAGTTTTGGATACTACTTTAGGAAATAATAAATGCAAATGATATGGTGAAAAGTTGCAAAAACGAATTGTTTTTTCGGAATTATGAGGTAGAATACTCAGCAAGAAATAAAATGGATCAAGGATATACAGAAAAATAATTAATTTTTACAAGGAGGTTGAATAATTGCTTATCGTGCTTAGAATTTAACTTATTTCTAAACTGTAATATTTCTTTTCATAGAAATAATAAAATACTTTTTTAATAGTAAGATACTTTCAGGGCTTGGACTCATACGCACCTATTGACACTTTTTGTAACTTTTTTTTAACGATGACATTTTTTTACTATTATTATCAAAAAATACATTAATTCTACTACTTTCTCAAGTTGCTCGACATTTCAGAGGATTTAAAGGTTTTGGATGTTTTCAAAAGATTTTAGAGGTTTAAAAATATTTCAAGGGATTTCTTGGAATTTCATGAGATTCCAACATATGATTTCAAAGTTTTTGAACTTTTTGAAGAAATTTTAATGCATCTTACAAATTTCAAGGTGATTTACAGGATTTCAGATTTTTTAATTTTAATGGACAAAATTTTCAACAACAAAATATACGGAAGATTTTACGT